>JAUBOD010000285.1:356918-383844 GCA_032353885.1 Nothura maculosa | reverse complement strand
AGCCTTCAGAAATCCTTGAATGCTTCAGATAATACCATCTTTACAGTGCTAGAACATTTCGTAATCTATTTCTGAGCCATTTCTCTGCAGATGGTGGCTTGTTGGCTTAATGCTGGTTTCTACTATAGTTGTACTTTTGCTCACAGAGTTACCATGGAAACTTCTATGTAAGGGAAACTGGCAGACTCTGCTGTGGTAATGGAGAATACATGTATCAGTAAACAAGGAAATAAGTTCTTTAAAAAAAAAACACCAAGCAAACGAAAACCTGGAACTCATATGACAAGTAAGAGATTAAGACCTTTTCATAAAAGCACATTTTAAGATCAATAAGATCAATAAAATGTACAGAGCAAGAAAGGTCTTCCTTACTTAACAGAAGTCATGAGTTTTAAAAGCTGGGCAGAAATTAGCTTAGGGAATGCTGCTCTAAAATTTAGAAAGCAGGAGGAAGAAGTAATCTTGGCAAAAAGCTTAGATATCTAGTATTTTTAAAATGTAGGTAATGTTGCAGATAGCCTTGGGTATAAGTGCCTGGCTTCCTCCAACTTGTCCCAAACAGTATTTGTCTTTTTCACTTTCAAGTTGCAGTCAATGTTCTTCTCTTCTTCCAAATGTAAATTTGTTTTATCAATACCTCATAAAAGCATAACTCTCTTGTACTTTTCATTTCCCAGGAAACACAATATTTTCTGCCTCTTTCCTTCTCAACTTTCTGCAATTCATTAAATTTGAATGTGGCTTGCCGGCTTAATCCGATATGAGCATTTAGGGGCTGTTCCATATGGTAGGAGTTTTTTTCTAAGAGAGTAGATACACTACATGAGGAGAAGATTACTCTAGATGTGTAAATTGCACTAGTGTTAGTTACTCTCTAGTTTTTTCCTGGTCTGTAAAACTTATCCTTATCTACAACATCAATGGTAACCTCTTCACTGGCTAGTGAAGATGTTCAGTTCAGACAGCTACAGTAACCTCTTTATTTGATAAATCTAGAGAACAGCACTGAGAATGATTCTCTCTCTTTATGCTCTTTCTGCAGAACTTAAACCAACCTGCAAAATAAATTGAGTACACTTTTCAGTGTCCTTCAAGGAGTGTTAGAGTTTTCAGTCTAACACTAGTCTAACACTCCCTATTTACAACACGCACATTTGTTCTCAAGGGTAAAACACAGTGCAATCTTACTCACAGTCCTGTCTCAGGAGGTTGAAGGTTACAAAGCATGTAATTTGTAGCTATTTTTTAAAGAACACAACAGAAATAGCCTGTGCTTAGAAGCAATTGCTTCTATTGGAAACTAGACGTTTGATCACCTTATTGCCTAACAAGCAGTTAGTTTAGTCATCAGTTCTCCCCAGTCCTTTCCTGTGATGAATCTTCTTCTCTGCTGTTATGAAATGCTAGCTTCTGTCTTTATAAAATGTTATCTTCTTTGCTCAGAGATGTTTGCAATGTCAAGGTGTAATGAAAGTAGTGTAGTAATTTTCATTAGTCAGATATTTTCATTAGTTAGGTATTAATGCAGTAAAACTCCTTGTTGACTTTATGCACATGCAAGTGAGGAGCAGAAACATTCATAGTAGAACAAAGAAATGCTGTGTAATGTAAAAAAGACATCTCATAGGGATTCATAGTATCAGAAAAGTCAACTTCCAGCCAAATTACTGCACAAGAATGGATTGGATTTTGTATTAAAAATTTATCCGAGGCGATTATGCTGCGGAGATTAAGACAATGCTTCTACAAGTCAGTGCCTGGAGAAAATAGTGAAATTCTTCTGCATAAAATAGTACCCTAAATATTTTAAATCTGAGAAATCTCTGAATAGTAAAATTGTATAAAAATGCAAATCTTTACATAAAATCAAAGGTGAAAACAGATACTATCATTACAATGCTAAAGACCACAGCTTCTTGAGGAGTACATATATATGACATAAGTTTTCTAGGAGAGTAAGTGCAAGGGTGCTGTGAAATCTCAGCTGTGAAAAGAAAGCTGGCATAGCACAGCTACCATACAGCATCAGACCCTGGGCTACTTCATAAAGGGGACACCTATACTTCCTAGTTTAATAGATCATCTTTCAGGCAACTATTTCTTTTAGATATTTCCTAATTTTATAATTATTCCTAGTCTTTTCCAAATGTTTGTAAACATTTCACAGTGGCATCCATTTGTCTGGTCCACCTCTCCTGAAAGTATGGTTTTGCTTTTAAGCAAAACAAATTTGCTGGGATGCATGTATCTAGCTGTCAAACAGCAAATTCACCCGTATTCAGTTACAAAAATAAATCTTTTGGAAAAAAAATTGTAATACATTTGTCTTGGTTTTATGCATCGGTTTGTTGGTACTCCAGAGGCAGATCTTTTCCCTTTCTCCTCAGATTAACAATATCATTAAAACATTAGCACAAGATGTGGAGTCTTTATTACCATGTTTATTATTAAAAATTGCTAGTTATGTTTAAAAGGGTGACAAAAAAAACAATGTAGCTGTTATTCAAATTAATCAGCATACGACTAACTTTCTACCTAATTTTACTGGGTCACACCGTTTGTGGGGCACTCTTGCTGCCTATTTAGAGGTGTACCTACTGCCTATATATACATCTCCACTACTGCATTATAGAAAAGACATTTCATCAAATTTTGTTAAAGGTTGTCAGGGATGGAATTTTATGTTCATTAAATGCAGAGCTAGAATACAATAAACTCTAGGGATCTTCGATAAGTCCTGAGGGAACCAGTCCATGCAACACAAATTTGCATGCCCTGAGGCTGCTTTGACTTCCACCAGAAGTTGAATCAATCTTTCAGTATTATATGGCAGATGAAAGGCATCCAGGAGTCAGTAAGGGATGCCCAAACTAATTTTTTTAGCAATCAAAAAGGATGCTTACTATGTTGACTGCAAGGGAGATTGACTAGAAGTGGAAAAGGAGGTCTGTGTAAATGAATGACAATGGATAATCTGGTTCATTTATTTTGACAAAGACAGCTTTTAAATATTGCAAATGTCCAAATACTGCTGAATATGTAGATAATGCTGAAGAGTTGACATTTACTGTGAGAGAGATGATGGTGAACATAGCAAGCATCAGGAAGTCTGCAAGAATAAAAGATAATTTTGAGGAATGCTTGGGGGGGAAAAAAAAAACAAACCCTTAAATCCACTGATTTTGCCAGCATCCTGAAATTAGTCAAGTAGAAGTCAGAGAGCCATATCTGCTAGTGATGCTGATTGCAGTTAGATAAATATATTTTCACAGCTTCCAAGAGATGAAAAATATTCTTCACTTTTCTTCATCTTCTTTGACATTTTTGAGTATCCTTCTTGCATTATCTATATTGTTTTAAACCATTTCACTTGTTGAAATGATATTTTTGCATGAGTTTGCTTCAGATATTACTGTCTACGTGTTAGGATATTTGAGTAGCTTAGTATTTATTTTAGATTTGCTGGTAGCATATACTTATTTTCTCATTCTATTGCTTTCCATAGTGTTTGAAATGGCACATGCCAGCCTACCTTTTAGTCTTTGAGCTGGCCATGGTAGATGTTCATCTTTACCATGTGTTATGCTCTGATCAAAGGGTTTATTGGGGTTTATTTCTGCTTAATTTACACTGAATGCCCCACTCTACAAGGCTGAAACTTTTGGGGCTACCTTTGATTTCCTCTCCCCTCTTTTTTAGCTCAGGTATGACTTTATGCAAAATTTATTCCTGTTGTTGTTATCTAGCAATTTACAACTATTTTGGAAATATCAATATAAGTGAGAGACAGCCCTTAGATGCAGAGAGTGTTACCCTCACTTCCTTGGAAATTTCTCAGTTACTTTCTTCAGCAATTTCTATATAAACAACATAGTTAAAAAAAAAAGTAGTATATGAACTTGTATTGGCATTTCACATTGGCAATTTGCAGACAACAGGAAAAGCATATTTATATTCAGACAGCAACCTCTGTATAGGACTTGCATAACTAAATGCTGAAGGGCAAAGTTGATACAAATGTGTAGTCACAGGATTATAATTAAAATTACACCTAAATTTCAATACTTCCACTTTCACCAAACTGTTTTACTGGAACATTCCACTTATAGCTTTTAAGAGGGAAAATATTTCCCTCTCCTTCTCCCTCTCTCTCTCTCCCTTTCCCTCTCCTTATCTCTTTCCCTCTCTCTCTCTCTCTGCCTCTCTCTCACCCTTCCCATTCCCTTTCCACTTTGCTCTTCTTCTCTCATGTTCTCTGTCCTTCTCTCCTTCTGTCTTTTCATCTTCTTTCTTTTTCTTTCTCTTTAGCTGTGTTTGTTTCTTCTCTTTTTTCTCTTCCTTCCCTTCTCCCTTTCTTCCTTCCTCTTTCTCATCTATTCTCATACTTTTTGCCTTTTCTATTTATTTATTTATTTTCACTTTTTTTTTTCCATACATATTTTGCAGGCTTGACCCTATCTTGCATTACAGGACACTTCCTAAGCAAATGTTGCGAGTGCCTGATTTGTATATTTTTTACATCAAATAAAAAGCATGTGTGATTATACATGTATGTTGTGATCTGCTTTGGAAAGGAAGAGAGTACAAAGATGGTGCATTCCTAGGAGGACAGGCAATGTGTCCCACTCCTGTGTTTCACGTGACTGACTCACATCATTGGGAAGTTTGCCCATGAGGATTCCCCACTGCCCTGCTTTATTCTGGACTAGAACCAGTGTGAGGGGAGCAGGACCAGTCCTGGATCCTTGCTGAGGCCTGTGGGGAGGCGGGTACAAGCCCTTAGCCTCAGCAATCCCTGTGTAATGAGATTTTTTTCCCCCGTCTGTATTCTTTCTAATGTGCAGTCTCCAGATTCCTTCACAGTCAGATACTCCTTTTATTCCTTCTGGGGAGCAATATATATATATAGAACATGGCTATAAATAAGACTAGCAATGTCATGGTAACCATGGCAACCAGTAGGCTTCAAACGTTGATGTGTGTGAGGTTTATAGGAGGCTGCCCTCAAATTTACAGTCAGATGATCTGTCCTTTTAAAAGTTACAGTCCTTGGAATTTTGATTTTACCACATAAGACAAAAACCACATTTTTTCTTTTATTTTTTTCACATTGGAACAAAATATTGCAGTTTTCTTTTTCTAAAAATAGATGGATGTTAAAAAAAATGCCTGGAAATGGATACTTCTTTTTTTATTCTATATGCTGATTGCAAATGTATTTCAAGATCTTTTTAGTTCAATAAAAAAGACAGAAGCCATTCTGAATGATGATTCATTTTAACTGTTGTGCTTCATCTCATTTCTTAAAGGATAATCTAATTCACTGCAATTATTAAGTTTGTGCATTCTGATCTCTTACTCTGAGCAGGAGATTGAAGATTCACTATCTTAAAAATGAATGTAGCAGTAGAGATTTAAAGAAGACTTAATTATAATCTATAAATAGTTACATGGTTAAAAAAAAAGAAAAAAAAAAGCACCATTCACTTCCCAAGGACAAGGTGTATTTCACGGTGCCATTTAAACATTAAGCAAAGGAGGCCTTTGGGTACATCTGTAGCCTTCACTTTGTACCGAAACTCACAGTCCCTGCAGCCAAGAGCCTGGCACTGATTTATGAGGGAATTTAACATATATTTGGTGCTTCTGCTGGCACCCATGGAATGCTGCATGCTTTTGCCTCAAAGCTAAGTTTTTTAGTGCCTCAATATTGGCGCAGCCACAGCAGCTGGCTGAAAAACCTGCCAAGAAGCAGGGCAGTAGATGTGCAGATCTTTCAAGATGGCAATTCTTGTACATGTTCGGACCATGGTGTGGGAAGGATCTACTGCTCAACTTCATTAGACATGATAGTGATAATTACAGTGGAGGGCCTGAAGCCCTTCAAGGTAAGGAAAGATATTCAAACGTAAATAATTCAATCAGCAAAGTGAGTTTCTGAGCAGCGGTAAATTGTATCTCAGGGAAATCTCTGGAATAGTCAGGTAGAGAAGGTCTCTCTAAACATGCATCACAGGTTATAGAAAAGGAAAATGGTAAACAAAGTGCTCCATGGAGATACTAGTGATTTTTTCATTGGACTAGAGAGAAAAATAATATTAATAAAAAAACTTACCCTCACCAGACAGTCCTTTTCTTTTCTCCAGAGAGAGAAGCTCTGATTACTCTTCACTGCAAAAGAAGAGAGTCTGTATCCTAGGAATTTCAGTTTCCTCAGGAGTAGTACTGCTTTTGTTCAACAAACTTTAATAAAAAGATATCCACACTCAATTAGCCAAATAGCAACTATATTGAGTTTTACTCTAGCATAGAGATTGCTCAGACAAAATATCAAACTTCAGTTATTCAGCTTGGTTTGTTTAGAGTCAGATGCTGCAAAGGATGCACCAGGATCTGAGAGTAATATCTTGCAAAAAAACTTTTTCACTACACATTCATAGTCTCAGAATTTTTTATAGCCATCTAGAGATGAACTTTGGAAACAAAAAGTCAGTGCAAACTATATGGGTGCTCTGCCCAGTCTTGAAGAGGTCTTTGCAACAAAAGTAGATTTTGGGAAAATAATTCTCTTCAATCCACACCTAAATAATGACTTAGGTGACCGTATCTTCAGCACACTTCAGAAATTCCTTACATAGTGGTGCCATTTCTTTTTCTGGAATCAATTCTAAGCCTTTGTACTATCTTTTTCTATTAAAACATGCCTACCCTCATTTCAGTGTCAGCTGAAAGCTTTTTATGATTGTAAGTAAACGTGAGCTCATTAGAAAATGCTGATTGTATTTAAATAGATTTTTTTTCTAATGAAAATGTGCTACATAGGGAGGAATAAATATGAGTAGAACTACTTCATTCTTCTAAATTACGCCTTGCCAAAGGGCTGAGTTTTTGCGAGCATACTGCAGAAATTGGTATCCACTCTAAGACAAGATGTGCTAGGATAGTTATCAGTTCTAGGGTGTGCTTGCTACAAAAGCAGTGTTTGTAATTTTTTTATGCCTTCAGCAGGAAGCAGGTTCATGACCACCTCAAGAACCAGCCCTCTGTCTGTCAGCAATGAATACTCTTGAACTGACATGAATGCCACCAGTAACATTCACAGCACAGAGCAACATGCCTGCTTTATCAGTGTGGTGACCCATAACAATAGTAATAGATTTTCAACGCAAGTGCATTGGTGTGTTAAAATGGCTGCGGTCCCCTTTATAAGCAAGGGCATAGAGAGGTGGCAAGGACACAGCAGATCAATAACAGTTTTACAGCTGCTCTCTGTAGATGTTGAGACTTGATCTTGCAAGCAGTCACAGCCTAGTGCTGCATATATCTATTTTGCCGTTGACTCCAGTAGGATTTCTAATGTGAGTGAAGTTCTTTATCTGCAGATTCAGTCCACGTGTTTCTTCACTAAATGAAGGTGACTTCACTAGGTGATTAGGTGTCCTGGTGAGTTTGGGCTCAAACGTAAAGAAATCATCCTTAATCACTTTCCTTCTCTGAGAGTTGTCAAATCTGTTGAAGTTATTGCCTCGCCAAGCCTTCACATTTTGTTTTTCATTCTAAAACCTGTGATATAGCTCCAATTCAAAGAAATTTAGTATCTGTGATAAAATATTGGTGTGCCCTTGAATTCTCCAGTAAGGTTAGAATAACCTCTCTGCTAGATAGCAGTTATTCTGCCATTCACTTTGAAACAAGAGCAGAGAGCTGTTTTATGCTGAGAGAATCTCATGACAAAGAGCAACACAGTCTTTTCCAAAACACTATAGCCTCCCTCTTTGCAGACCTTTTCCCTTCCCTTAAATAGTAGAATCAGTTTCTTGTTTTAATATGACCTTTCTCTACTGGAGAGAGTAGAAGACACTCATTTACATTAGTTGAGGTTAAACAAAATGTGAATAGCAAGGAAAAAAAAAATGTGGAACATCTTTTCTTCCACTCTCACAATTTCTATGGTTCCAGTCAGGCATTATAATTATTCATGACATCTTTTTTTTGTTTCCCATAGACTCAGAATAGATACTTGGGTTCATCTCCTGTTCCACAGTTTCTGCCTCATTGTGCAACTGGCCATGAAGTGTTTATAAAACAAGCTTACAGTCTGCCCATCTGAAATGGCCTCTGCATTTACAATAGGTTTACAGAAGAAAATTATTAGAGGAAAGTATTTTGCAAAAGGTCCTTTGTAAAGTAAATTTTCTATCTATCTTACATTTCCGTGGTAACAGCTGGCAAAAATAGATGCACTTTCCATTATTAGGGATCCAGAGCTTACTACACAGTTTGCTTTTTTTTTTCACTGATTTCAGAGGAACCATATGTTGCTGGAAATAAATGACATAGGAAGGCCCACATTCAGTCCTCCAACCATACAAAGAGGCAAGTGTTCCCTTTGATGTTAATGAGCTGCTCGTACAGATCAGTGCAGTGTACGGTTGTTATTAAGGGGCAGGAAAGTGGCCTTCCATTTTCTTTTTAAAGGCCTGACTTGATAGATATAAAGCATATTAATTTGTTCTACTCAGCACCTGCCCCTCATCCTTTTAATTCTTCTCATTACTCATCTTACAATAATGTTATAAGAAATTTCTGGCAAAGGGCTGAACTTTGTCATGTGATTCACAGCACCCCAGTATGATAGAACACACTAGCATGGACCAAACTAAATGTTGATTGATCAGTATTTGATTTCACCAACTCCAGCCAGTAGTGTACACTGTATTTTTAAATGTCTTTAGTCACCTATACACAGGCAATAGAAACACACCTAAGAGCTCCTTGCTTCTGGATTGTACCAAGGTCTAATCTACTTTTTTCAAAACCTAGGTGCATTTTAAAAATTGACTCAACATGTCAAAACCAGCATCTGAGCCCAGTTTTGAAATATGAAAGTTTCTATTTGCTCTGCCAAAAGCCTTTTCAACATTTCTCTGATTAAATGAGTTGAGGGAAGAGGAGACACAAAGAAAAGGCTGCAATATCTTGTGCAGTCACAGCAGCTGTGACAGAAGAAACATTTTAATGTACACTTTTTGGACCTCCAGGCTCCCTTTGGACAGTGTACTCTGTGTATGGTAGGTTCGTTTCCCAGATATTGCCTCCAGGAACCAGTTTCATGCTGTGTTATTCCCTTCCTGAACTCTGTTGCTTTTAATATCTTACTCTATTCTTTCATTACTTTCTATTCCAATCTGCTTTTGGGGGATTAGGATATACTGTAGTGGTTCTTATTGATGATAACAACTATATTCATTATCAACTGACTTGATCTGGGAAGACAGATGGAAGGGAAAGTGAGAATAGCAATAAAAAAGGGCACACAGATGAATAGTTTGGAAGTGGGGAGAAGGCAGATGGTGGATGGAATTCATTAGTTTAGAGTAAATGTATTGATCCTCTCCATATTTCCCAAGATGTGGTTTATTTTCCCTAGATTTATTTGTAATCTTACTAGTACTGCTTGGCAACTTTCCCCCAAATTCATCACCCCTTGTAATGAACTCATTGGGGGATGCTGAGAAAGGCTGTTTGTTCCACCTGTAACAAAATGAAGCCACTGTTGAATGGTCTTTCCAGCTATGTAACTAAACAGTAATAAATTTGGGTATTGGAAGGCATGGTTGCTTTTTTTAACCGCATTGAGACTGCTAATTGGAAAATACGAGCATATGTCATTTTTTGGCCGCAAGAGGTTGGTGTGTTATGTGGAGACAAAGGAGTCTCTTTGAAAAATAATGTATTTTGGGGTAGCTCAAGCAATAGTCAAATAAAATACACAGTAAATTGACCAATAATTGAATCACTTCTATATTTTATCAAGAGCTGTTCGAAATGGACAAGAGTTATTTAAGCAGCTGTCTGGATCTGGAAAACATCCAACTGATTTCAGACAAAATTCTGTTCATCGTGATCATGTGAGCAGTCCTGTGACAGAAGGAATATTTGCAAGGCAGGAGAAGGGATTTAGAGGTTTGTTCACCTGATTGAGATAAGCAGAATTTGTTATGGAAAGAATCCAAAATAATGTTTTAAAATGAACAACCCATTAATAAGATAACTTCATTCATGATAACTTCATAGCAATTTTAAAATCAAGATATGCAGCCAATACTGAGAAAGTTGATTTGTTAGGATCCCACTGCAATCTAAAAAACCTGATACTGTGATATCTGGCAGCAGCCAAGGGGCTGCTGCAGGGCTGCCTCCTATTGAGACCCCAGGGACAGCATCTCTATCACTGAACAGCTGCGAATTACCTTTAATAACACTGATTGCTTTCTTGAATGAATCTCTTTCTGTGGGTTAATGCATCCTCCTGGATATATTATTCCATAGGTCTCTTGCCTAGCTTGGCAGAAAACCCTTACATCAGAGCATCTGGCAGGCACTAGAGAGCAGAAAGTTCAGTTTATCAAAGAAATGTCCCCAGAATCTCTCACTGTGTGCAAAGCAAGGGATTTTGAGGACACTGAACAAACCTTCTTGCAAGTCCTTTCAAAATACTCATCTTGATTTCCCCCAAGGCTGGGACCCAGCTTTCTTGACAATGAGCAGCTGTCAGGCAAGCAAAGCAGTGCCAAATTATAGGTAAAAAATATTCACTTAAACCAAACTCAGGGATGGATTGAAGAACATTGAAGAAAATACTGACATATCGGGTAATTTAATTGAGCTTTAGATCTGGCTCATAAATGGCTTTTAGACCTTAGAGTGATTATTCTATTTCTTATTTGGCTAATTAATTTAAATAACTCTATGTGTTGTAGAACAGTTAATATTGGGGAAGCAAATGTTTAATTTAAAAACTAATTAAAGAACACCAGGCTGCCATCAAGAAATGCAGCAGAATGACATAGATACTTGCTGATCACTTAGGTCTCATCATTTTCACAGACTCACAGACTCACAGAATGGTTGAATTTGTAAGAGACGTCTGGAAATTATCTAGTCCAACCACCCTGCTCTGTAGGGGCCACCTACAGCATGGGACCTAGAGCATGGGCATAGGGTCACGTTCAGGCAGATTTGGATGATCTCTAGAGAAGGAGTATCCTTGGAAGATATGTACCATTTTCTTGGAACAATAGACACATACATTTTGAGTGACTTAACTAATAGTGATTCTTTTTCTTTAAGTAATAGATGAAGTCTCCCTTTTGCCTATAATGAGTAATTAGAACATAAACTTCCATCTGGTTTAATGGATTTTAGAATTTGTTATTTCTGAGTATTTAAAATCTTGAGAATATTTAAAAATAATATTGAGGTATAGCCAAATTGGCCACAAAGGTTTCTTTGTGAATGTACTAATTATATTAATGTTGAAGTGCCTTTTCAAAACTTTGATTAGAATGTTTAAGGAAATGTCATCATGAGCTTTCATTAGAAGGACATAAGAATCCTTTTTCACATGTATTACATGTGTATACATTTCCTTCTTGGCAACATGCCATGTGCTTTTACTATCTCTCATTCGCAATAAATTGTATGTGCTGCATTGCTTCCCTAGATTTTAATATCCATTAAACCAGTTATCAGTAGAAATTGAAAGAATGCTTATGCTGCAATTTGCAGAATTTATGTTTTCAGGATTCAAACACAGGAAAGTGTGTATTTTAACATTCAAGTCAAGTAAACATACAGTAGTTTATGAAGAGAGTAAGAAGAGTTTGCAGACTTCTCCCACTTGGAATTGAGGCTTCCTTTTTGGAATTGCAGCTGACTTTTTTTTTATTACTTTTTTGACAGAATAGCTGGAGAGAAGCAGTGTCCAAACCAAACGCAGGTTACTATAAATCCCAGTTTTCATTTTGATGACTATAGCATGCCCACTATTTTTAAAAAGTTGACATGGCATGAGCCCGTGAGCTTGGGATTCTTCTGATTTAGAGAATTAAGTTGTATTATAGGTTATAGCTGGAGATCTGCTCTTTTTATCTACTTCAGAGCCATAGCTGCATGACTTGTTTCCTGAGTACACTTCTCAAAGCTCTTGTTGCTAAAGAAATTTAAAACTCATGTGGAAAAAATGATAAACTACTGTATGTCTGCAGTGAGCTGCATGTGTAGAGGTGATTCCTAAGGTCTTGTGATGTTTTACTATCACTATTGAAAACTTTCCCTTCTACTGTTGTACATATATGTATTTTAGAGGCACAGGAATGCTTCTTTCTTTGAATCATGGGAAGAGTCATTTTAACAAGTTATTTTCCTGTTTCATTATGAAGTCTAAAGCTGTCCCATCATAACATATACAGACCCAAATCTGTGTTATGTGGTTTGTCCTACAGCGAGCAAAGCAGCAGACCTGCTCCTTTTTGTCAATCACCCTTTTCCTGAAAATAATGGAAAAGTTTAACTATTATATTGCAATATCTCTGGTTTCAGTGTGGCCCCACCATCATAGGGTGCACACAGGTGATAACCTGCTTAATCATCATCTCAGGAAAGACAAAAACTCTGTTTTCCAAATACATGTTGCAGAAAAAGACAAATAGTGCCTGTAGGATATTTGTCTAAGAGTTTCATTGTACCCTCTCCTGAAGAAATACAGGGAAACAAAAACTCTAGTCAGGAGCCTTTGAGCAACTGTAAGATGAAGGCATCAGAAACACAAAAAAATAGTAGGAAGCAGAACATGGGAAAAGTGAGATGGGAGAAATCAGAATTAGACAGGTGATATTTACTGCATTTACTAAACAGAAAAATGTGAATTCCTCTTCTTTGCACATTAGGTCTAAAATTCAGTCTTGAATTTTTTTGTTTAAGAACTGTAAAACCTCCTTCATTTTTCAGAAAATGAAAAGAGATCAAAATCATTTTTCTTGAAAAGCTTTGATTTTAGACATATTGTGCTTTAAAGTACAAGTATTTACTTTAAAAATTACTAACCAGCAAAACACAGCAGTGATTTTATGAGTTGTGATAGGCACAACCTTAGGCTTCTACAACATTTGGAATGCATTTTTGCCATTCTAAATAACTCTCATTTTCATGCCCTGATTCCTTCTCAGAGTGTGGCATGGGAACATCTATCACTCTGCCATGTCTGGACATTGCTAATACAGAAGCACTTTTTTCTCTCCAGGCTTTTCCAATACTCATGTATAGTTTCAGATCGCATCCATACTATTTAAATCTACTCATGACAGTATCAAGTGCCACACTTGAGTGTCCCCATGGCATCAGTCCTACAAGGACCATGAAGTGTTCCTTCCCTGCATCAGACTCTACCAGTACATGTAGGATCTGCTCCATACTGAGCCCTGTTCTGGCAGAGATCACAATGTCTTCATGAAATTTCTTTTTTTTTTACAGAAAGGGTAGCCTACACACCACCATGGTGATTGCTTAACCTTCATCACTACTCTTTGAGGGATCCTTTTTGGAAAATCAGTTACAAACCCATAGGAGCAGCAAATCCTCCTCCTTTTTATTTTCTTTTTTTTTTTTTTTTTTGCTATGACATTTCCCATTGCTTTATCTAAGATGGTAGATTTTCTTTCCACAACTAGACTGCATCATTTTGACTCATGTTGCTGTGTTCTCTGCACATGACACTTATGATCAAGTCAGAATTTTACTTTCAATCTCGATGTCACTGTTTTAATGAAAAAGTTCATTGAAAATTTGGAGAGGGTATTTCAAGGACTTATCAGACAGTACGCATAGGCTGCAGAAAATCTATTAAGATGAGAGATTTACAGGAATTCATTTCCCTCACTTATCAAAAAGGGGGCTGATATACGACATGATTGCTGTAGAAGAGTAACTTTGTGAGGAATAAATTCCATGTACTGACCTTGTCTTTTACCTAGCAGAAAAAATGTATGTAACAGTAATTCAGATCACAAGACCCATGTGTTGTGACCATGAGTTCTGTTTCTTGGAGACTCCAGGTATTATGTTAATACTACAAATAAAGTACAATACGTTTTTAAATACAGAAATGCTTTTACACTCTCACAAATAACATTTAATATTTTTATTTTACATAGAGAAATAATTATGTGGATTAAGAGAAAAGGGGAGGCTTAGTCATACCAAGTAGCATTTTTTTAAGATAAGATGATTGAAAAGCAGGGCTTAAGAAATAGATCAGATCAAAAATCTGCAGGATCTGTATTTACAGAGAGATTAATAAAAAATAAGGTTGCATGTGGAGACATTCAGGCATGCTTCTTAAGACTGAAATGAGTACTTGCTAAGATTTTCAATGACAATGAAGCATAAATGTACTTTTTGATCCATTAGTAGTAATGGATAATATAATAACTGGCACTAGAGTAACCTAGAAAGCTTTGAGCGTTTCCACTTCTTTTTGAATTAGGACTGACAGAAAGCATTTATCCTGCTGCACAGAAGAGAAGCCAAATTTCTGCACCTTTGCATCTTGGCAAGAAAATTAGCCATACGTTAAATTCTTTATAAATATTCCATCCTTCACAGTAGACATTAGATTACTGCAGTAGATAGTATTTAGTAGACAGTAGTAGACATAGTAGAGAGTAGATTATTGATCAACACTGTATAAAAATAGCAGCTTTGATAGACTTTTTTTGAGATGTTTCTAATGCTGTCTCACACCAAAACGACACTGTTCGGAGTCCTCAATTAGTGATGACATCCACCAGAAGCCTGATGCCTGATTAGAGAAAGGACTGTCATTAAGAGCTTTCTTAGTGCTTCAAAAGCCCCTTATTCACCATTTTAATTTGTTACAGCATGTATACTTTATTTTGGTATCCATGCATAAGGAAGGACATAATAGAAAGACATAATAGAAACAAAAGTGTAATAGGCCACATTTCTACACTTTAACCTAATGGAATAATTAAATGCACTGTTTATGGATATAGATCTTTCCCAACTCCCTGAAATGAGTTCAAATAATATGAGATATAAATAAAGAGAAATATGTGATCTGAAGCTGCATTTCTGTTTAACACTTATCTTTTGCCACTCTACACATTATAAAATCCAAGCCTGATATTCCTCTGGATAAGCTAAGTATATCATAGAGAAATATTTAATTGGTCTTTCTACCTTACAGAAAGATATTCAGGAAAAACTGTAGAGAATTCACTGCAATATTTATGTCAAGATATGAAATCTCATATTTAAGAGCATTTAGTACAGAATAACTTCCATATTATAAATATTACCATTTATTTGGGAATCTGGACCTTTGATGGAAGTGAAATAATTTTTCAGGTCCTATTTTTTTTTCTTTTTTTATATACTTTTGATATATAGGTCAGCAGTATTTAATATGATCAATTTGCATTTCATGATAAAGACATAGCACCAACACTTATTTTGTGCCTGTATTCAATTTACACTTGTCTAAATGTCCGTAAAACACTGTGATTACCTGTGATTGTGATCAATGAATTTTTCAGTTTGCCTTCTATAGCATAATCTCTGATATTTTGATAATTTTTTTCCAATTTGCCAACTCCTTCTCTGTCTATATGGTTTACTGAAGAAAAAGATTCCATTCTCTTTTTGTGGAAAATTTTTACTTTTTGCATTTTTGTCTTAAGAAAACAAGATATGGTCAAAGTTTTTGTTGAGCAATAAAAGCTTTTGTTACAGGGACCGTTTAATCTCTGAAAGGTAGGTCATACTTGGTTTCCATTCTCTCTATATTCTTTGATGTAATAGGTATAATTAATATTCAGTTAGAAAGTGGTTTTAGGTTTTAGAACCATTGAATATCACTCTGAAATCTCTTGAGTCTCTGAACCAGACATGCTTAATGTGTATATATCAGAAGACAGGACTCTTTGTTGTCTTCAGTTCATCTTGAAAAACGAAAGAAAAAATGTCATTGCACTAATAGTTTGAGCAAATGAATTATTTCAGTAACTTTTCTCAAAACACTGTTCAATAACAGAACGTGGTGCCATGACAAAAAGAAGAAGAAAATTCTTTGACTCAGACAAGAATTTTGCTTATGTAAAGAGCATAACCACAAATGAAAACTTTGCATCTCACTTCATCATAGCTTCTCAGGCAATTATTTCCCTATGAAATTTCAGTTAAAGAAAAAACAGAAAGAACTTCCTTCCAGTCAGAAGCCTGCAGTGCAGTAGTGCGGAATCACCTGCACTATAAAACACTCCTTTTACACCTTCTAGAAAGACACCCGCCTGCTTCACCTGTACATGGGGCCAGCGCAACCCCTGTACATGCACTGTCCTTGCCAATCCACCCCTGGGGAACCTGATACATCCTGTCGAAAGATGCAAGAGACAGTCAGGGCATCTTAATCCAAGAGCAAATGAAATAGAACCCGTATGTAACCTACCAACACAGCAGCTGTCATCTATCCAAAACTTACAGCTTTCCACAGAGGCAATTAGGTGGTTTAGTTGTCTTGCTTTCCTAAAGTTGAGCTGGCAATCACATCCTATTGACATAACAGCAAGAACAACAAGAACTGACTGCCTTGATATTTTACCTCTCTTTCAGAAGCTGTTGGCATCTTTTTGAAATAAGTAATACCTGAAATATAATCAGTATTTTGTCAATCTCTGGAACTTGAAATTATGTTCAACAGTTCAGGCTTTGCTCTGCACTTTCCAGAACAGACAAGTTTCATTTTACACTGCTGTAGTGTAGTGGTTTTCCAGAGAATTTCAGGAATCATACTGCGCCTGTTCAAGACAGAAAAATATCCCTGAAGTCTCTGCCTTGCTATAGATTTTCCTTCACTTCTGTACTGTGAACTAGGACACCACAAGTTGTCAGAAATCAGCGATACCATGTATGCATAACAAAAATAAAAAGTGAGATACTTTGGGAGAGAAAACAAGAACAAAAAAAAAGCCAAAATTATATCTTGTCTTTATTTTTTCTAGAAAAGATATGAAAGATAGATTTCAGACTGCCAATATCTAGTCACAAATACACTTATACATATCCAAGACACTTTATATTGCATGAGTCATATTTCCAATGTAAACACAAATCCCTGATGACAAGGCTCCAGATGGGTTGTGGCAGCAGTAAGTGAAACTGGCAGCAGTAAGCTTGTGCAGAAGCTTTCCCGGTCTCTCCACCAGTATAATATCACATCCATAATGCCAAAAGACCAACAAGTCATTATCTAGTTTTCAAAGAGATTAAAGCCAGAGGGATACTACCGAATATGACTTCTGATTTCTGGATTCATCCAGTTGCAGTATCCTGGGACCAAAATATGCCTTTCTGGTAGAGATTAAAGTGAGTGTCATAGGGAGACCACTTTTCCCCTGATGTCTACAGCTGGCTAAGAACAGTATGCTGGTAAAGTAAAGCTGAATTTATCACATAATCTGAAAGCCCCAGAGATGTGAAGAAGGTCTTCTTTGACTTTACCGGGCACTGGATCCTGTGTTATGTTATAAGTCATTAAGAAGGATTAGAGAAAAAACAAGTTTAGCAGATAGGAATTTATATCATTAGCAGGAGAATAACCAACTAAAATAAAAATAATTCAAGAAAATCATTAGTTTATTACGTGTGAACTTTGTTCTTTTTGCAAGGTACAAAATCAAATCAATATCAAAAGCTTCCCTCTTCCAGATCCACCAGTGGTCATTATCAATTCCTACAAAAGGTGAAGTACATGGTATTGACATAATTTGTTATACTACAGTTAGGAAACTCAGATTATGCATGATTCCTAGTGAAAAACCATTCAATATACGACTTTATTGTCCTTAAGTGCAGATTTCTTTTCTCAACTTAAGCTTTCTTGAGGGAAGGTATGATTGTTCATTCATTAATTCAAAATGTATGTGTCATCTCTGGCTTAACTGATGATGCTTTTTACCATCTGACATTAAGGTCAATTATTTGCCTTGATAAATGCAGGAATCCAGATTAAACAGAATCTCATTGCAGAGATGCTGATTAGAAAGCTAGCCTGGACATTATTTTTTTAAAAATACTTAGTAATTTTGGTATCAGGCAGGAAATTTCAGATAAAAAGAATGGACATGTGATCACAAAATGGACAGAAAACTGAGGTGAGCCTTGCACATATTTCTCCATAAACCTGACCTCTCTTGTAGTCACATTGAAAACATATGTAATGTGAGTTCATGTGTCTTTTACCATAACTGCAACTTAATTGCTATGAAGTTCTGCTAATATTTTGACATTACTCCATTCATTGACTTCCTAGAATAAGAATCAGTTTTCTCTATACCAAATTGACTCTTTACTACTTGGCTTTCTCTGAGCAGGTGCTTGAGCAACCAAGAGTGGATGATAAAATCCAAATAGAAAGAGGCAGTATTTGAACAGACAAGAAAATATATTTTCCTTATTACAAGCCCAAATAACAAGAAAAATAACCCATTTTATTTTGTTTCATTCAAGTAATATATATCAAATGCCTAAATCTAATTTCAATATCTCTTCTCCTCTGCAGTAACAACATACATACATATCCTTTAAAATGGAATTGAAAGAATTTCCCTGTAGGGATTTTTTTAATATCCAAAAATAGTTACCTCTAACATATTGAATGAGACCCTTACAATGATATGTATTAATAAATTGGAGTTCACTAATTTATGAATACTCCTTGGCAATAAATGTTAAAGAATGGAAAAAGTATGCAAGATGTCTGATGCTACTGAGATTTTTGCATATTGATAAAATGGGATTAAAAAATGCAGTTAAAGGTAGATCAATGGGAAGGAAAAAAAGATATTTAAGCTAAGTATTTAAACATTCTTGCTCATTTAAAGAATCTAATAAAGTAGAGAATCAGGAATTCTGATGAAAATGTGAGTATGTTTTAGTTTAATAGAAAAGGAAGAATGTAAAACATCTCTAATTACAGCTATAATAATAGGACCTTATAATTATATTAATATTTTGATAGGATTTTAGTATTTCAGACACTTATAGAAGTATTTTTTCATTGATTTCTGAGCCATATTCTCTGGAATTAGATCAATAGACATCAGCAGGGCTATATTCCTACAGCAAACTTTTCGCTGCTATAAATCAGTGCTGCTCTCTCTGATTTATGACTGTTTCTGAAATGGAGAAAGTGGTTGTTGCTGGAAATTAAATTTGTAGTATATTGAACAGTTTTGTTAGTTATACCTTCTTGTTATGCTGAGCTCACTAACCAGTAGGCAGCAGGCAGAGGAACGATCAAAATCCTCTGAAACTGAGAACTTCGGAGTCCAGCCTTTGCAATGCTACCTAGGGTAGATGCACACTAATTTCCACACTTATTGTAGGAATTGGCTGTGTTTAAAATTTTAGAGACAGCAATGCCGTAAATAAAAAAGAAACTCACAAAATTAA
The DNA here is from genome assembly GCA_032353885.1 of Nothura maculosa. Taxonomy (NCBI): domain Eukaryota; kingdom Metazoa; phylum Chordata; class Aves; order Tinamiformes; family Tinamidae; genus Nothura; species Nothura maculosa. The sequence goes on along the minus strand of JAUBOD010000285.1, from coordinate 364,530 downwards.
GATTAATTTCTGTTTTCTTTTCTTTTCTTTTTCCTGCATTAATATCTGCAGATTTTAGTACTCCCATTCTTCCAACACATTTACCTTCCACAGATGCTCCTGCTTATGCACTCTTGCATTCTCAGCCGCAAAGGCATGGACCTCTTGCTGCAGGACTCTATAAAATCACTGTGCTGTGTGTACTCTTAGGTAAAGTGCTTTTTATTCTCTCTATTGCACATGCCCCATTTTCTTATTCCCCTATCTAATGTTGGTCTATTTCAGTGGTCCCTGCAAGCTTACTCTCTTTGGTAAGCCTAGGTTTATTCTGATATATCTTTCCTGCTAAGCTACATTCAGGAGTTGCCACTTTTGACTTGATCCTTTTGTCTTGCTCTTAAAGAAAATCACTTCCTGCAAAACTCTAGAGCAGTGAAGGACAGAATCCTAAAAAGGTCATTTTTATCCTTTCCTAGTTGATGAGTATAAAAAATGCACCACACAAGTCCTCCAACTGCTGTCTTTTGGCAGTAGTATTGGCACAGTGCTAATATAGAATCAATATAAGCAATGCAACATCAACGTTAGAAGGGAAAAATGTACAGAGTTATTATTTACTGAGAAAAAAAAAATACTGTGTGAGGTATGTATATAGTGATCTTTAATAGCTTATATAGCCTGTAAATTACAGTAGGTGAAATACAATAACAACAGATAACAATTATGACATATAGGTTTGTTGTGGTTTTTTTTGATTCTGGGAATGTACAGCTACAATATAACTACAGTATGATTAACTATGATAATTGGCAGTGAATAGCTATAATAAGTTTAGCAGTGTAAAATCAACATAATTAACAGCATAGAGCTATGGCTATGATAAGTACTTCCAGATCCTGGAGCTCTCCCAGCCCACTCAGGCCTGCCGCGCTCCGCTAGGGTAGGTTACTCTGCACTGGTGCAGGATAATGGCGCATCCTGCTGGGTGGACATGGTCTGACCATGTTTGCCACTACCAAAGCTGATCCACTGGTGCTGGGTCTCAAGGGCGCATCCTCCACTGCTGGTCCCAGTCTCAGCCCACTTTTCATTTCCTGCCATCTCCATGACTTGCATCCCTGTGCTCCTCCTCTGTGTCCTCACTCCTCTTAGATTTATAAATACATTTCTTATAATCAGATATAGGAGAGAATGATAAAGAGCTTTGGAAGCATATTTGCTTTCCTCATCCTTAATCTTGGCATCTCCCACCCTAGAACTCACATTCTTGATCTGCTCTGCATTGTGCTGAATTACTGCAGCATTTTACTGTTTGTTCAGTGAAGTAAATATTTTCATATCAAAATAATTTCTAAATATATTTATGAAAGCTTCTTGTATAGTATGCAATTCTAGAATGATCTGATTCACTGGCTGAGAAATTTTACAAAGTGAATATACAAAGAAGTTCATAAATGTGAACTGCATAACTTAAAATGAATAATAATAGCATAAACTAATCGATATACCAGGTCTAGCTTTGTTTTCTAGATCTTATTATTTAGCCAAATGTTATTATTTAGCCAAAAGAAGAAGAAAGTAGTTCCTTTAAAATGTTTTATATTCATCTGCAACCAATATCTCTAAAACTTCTCAAAGTTCTAGTATGAATCTACACAGTAGGGTGAAAATATTCTTGTTTACACCACCTTGACAAAACCATAATTAATTATGTGGACAGAAAGGCAAATGTACAAGAAAATTCCCATTCAACTAATTGGAAGCACTGAAAGAAGAGAAATCTACTATAAGGCTAGGGATGTATGTGAAAAGACTTAGATATATGATTTTCTATCTGTAGATGTAAGTAATGAAACTAAAATATTACACGAAAATAACATCTGCATCTCTTCCTTTCTGCCTTTCAGTCACTGGTATTACTGCAACAGAGAAATACTTCTTTCCAGGCCTCATATATTTTCTTATTTCTAGGCCTAGTATTTTGTGGCTTTTTCTCACAGGTTGATCTTCAGTTTATCTTGATTTAATGATTTATCTTGTGTATTTATCTTTTCCTTAAAGATTTTTTATTGCCTTTTTTGAGTAGAAATTATTTTAAATCAGGGAAAGTGTGTGATTCTTAAAGAAAAGACCTATCAGAAAATAGGAAAATAGGAAGAACAACTGTCAAGGTTTTGTCAACAGAAGAGAAATTACTTTCCTTGCAGATAGGATGAATAACTAAAGGATAGGGAGAAATTTATTCACCCTTCATTGGAAATGGTCAGGAGAGTGAGCTGTTACAAGTTACAGTGAGAAATAATGATACTGGTCACTGTGAAATGGATTGTGGTTGAGAACGATATTTTTGTTCCGTATGATGATGATAGGGATATAATATGACAAAAATCATTTTCTTCTGAAGATATGATGGTGAATCTTGGGAGGAAAGAGTCTAGACTAAGTGGAGAGTGCCCTTATATATCCACTACAGCCAGTTACTTTTACCTGAAACTTCTTCAGAATAAAACATAGCCCTTTAACATGTAGTGAATATATTGATGGTTGGAAAATGTTTTCCAGCAAATAAAAATTTTAAAAAAGTAAAAAATCTACCAGCTTCAGAAATGATGATAAAGAAGAATTATTTTTAATTGTTCCTTATCTTTTCCTCTCTCTGATTATATTACTGTAAAAAGTACTCTAATTTTGGAAATTTCATTTTCTTGTGCTATAAATATTTCTATTCTACCATAAAACTTCTCAGTATAACCTTTAGCTACAAGCTATAAGCAGTTTTTCTCCTTCAAAGTCTTAAAACAGACTTTATATAACATGTACATTTTATTCCTGTTATTTAGAAATATAGTCAGAAATAAAACAAATCATATCTTTCCTGATGGCTTCAGACAGTCAGTCTGGTCAATGTTCTGGTATATCAGCATTAGCAACAATATAAACCATACTTACAGGCCTCGGCATTTTATTCCATTAAAGTCAGATTATCATTTTTTTCAAATAATAAGAGAATCACAGAATGGTTGAGGTTGGAGATCACCTAGTCCAATCTGCTGCTCCAGCAGGGACACTCAGAGCACGGGGCACAGTGCGGCATCCAGACGGATTTGGAAGATCTCCAGAGAAGGAAAGTCCACAACCTCCCTAGGCAGCCTTTTCCTGCACTCTGTAACCCTCACAGATAAGAAGTTCTTCCTCATATGGAAATGAAACTTCATGTCTTCATTTTGTACCCATCACCCTTTGTCCTATCTTTGGCCACCGCTGAGGAGTGTTTGTCCTCATCCTCTTTACATCAGTCTCTCAGGTATTTGTATATGTTGATAAGTTCCTCTCTTAATCTTCTCTTCTTGGAGGTGGAAGAGAAAACAACTTTCAAATAAAAACAGTGATCTGACCACTAATCCATAAAACAGCCTTAAAAATTAAATGAGCATCAATATATTGGACAATGGACTACAGACTCACCTTTTTCCTTTCACTCATTTCCAGCTAGCGTATGTCAAATAGCTTCATTACTCCAGCTGAAACAGTATAGCTGAAATAGCATTTGTCTGGCAGAAAAATGACTTAAAAGATGTCAGTTCAAGAAAAGGATCAGAGATCTGGAGCTGTAGCCATATCACTACAAAGCACATTCGAAAGGAATGCTTTCCCGCAGAGGGAAGTGTATGATTTTTAAAAGAGATGATTGAAATAGATGATGGTGAGCTTTAGTAACAAAAGAATGTGTTTTTATCTGTGTAGTTTCTAACAGCTACATTTGAGACCAACATGTTACCAAGAAAAATATAACTTATATCTGGAGCTGTCTTTCATTTAAGTCTCTCAATCTCCTATGAGCAGCAGGAGACAGACTCTGATTGTCAGAAAGGGTATTAATAGTGCACCTTTGGATTTAAATCACTTGGAGAAGAGGGAGAAAAAGTGATTCCGATTTCTCTGGGGCCCAGGTGATTTTAAAACAATAGAGAAAGTAGGGTTTAGGAAAGGAGCTCTTTTTTTCCCCTCTTCTGAACGCATGGACAAATGACCACTTGCTTAGGTGTTGCTAAGCTCATAAACTGATCCCTGATGTAGTAGTCAAAAACAAACTGCTTTTCATGGGAGTACAAAGGAGGTGTAGTAAGATTTCTCTCTCAAAGAGGGGCTTAGAGTTTAAATCTATGGCTTATATACTCTTAGGAAACTGGGAGTGAAAAATTACTGAATAACAGAGCGAACATTTACTGTGAAGGGAATGAACAACTTCATGCCAAAGTATATTACTTTCTCAAGGAAGTATGCAAACAAAACCCAGAATATTGCAAATGCTCCATCCTAGAAAGAAGTAAAACTTGAGGTTTGGTTGGTGAGGTAGTAGCAAAGAGTATAGTCATAGCTTATGACATTATTTCTCTTTGTTTGAGCAGTTGGTAGAAATGGATACTTACAGATTACACGTAGCAAAGCTATTCTAGTGCCTTGGGGCATTTTTATCCGTGAGGGAAAGAAATGTCTCTCTGTAAACTTTCATCATTACATGCAACACAAAGCTAAAGAAATATTTTCTCCTAAGGCCAGCACAAATTCATTTTACGCACTATTCTTGTTTAAAGCTGCCTTATAAATTTGTAAACATCCAAGTGGTGGTACATACCTGCGTGCACGTCTGTGAATTTATTATAAACTGCAATAGAATTGTTCACTTTTAGATAAGATTAAGGATGGCCAATGACTGTATGCTCTTATAGGGATAAAAAGAAATAAGATAGAGCTTCCTCCAGAAAAAAAAATCATTATTATGCTAAGCTCTTATAAAACTACTGTAAACTATCTTATGTATCTTTTTTAAAGACTTTAGAAATTAAACACGAAGTAACCCATGTGAATTAAAACTCTCCCAGGCCAGATGATAGACATTACAGATTTAATATCAAAGTTACCCTAGATCATCACAGGGATTCAAACTGTTTGAACCTTTGGAGATGAAAGTTCTATGCTTCTAGGTCTTTGCTACTCTTGTTTCAGAGATGAGGTGCTGGCTGTGAATTAAGGGCTAGATTCTGAAGTGGATTTAGATATCCCTTCCTATCACTAGGATATACTGCCTGAAGTGTACTTCTAGAGCTAAGCCTAGTACAAACATCTGTCTATCAAAAAAAAAGGACAAACAGTAACTGCATCTCCTCATTTCCAATCTTATTCCATATTTTGGATAATAGTGACAACCAAAGATGCCTGGAAATTCAGACTCAGACTCCTTAAGAAGACCTTGTAGTTCAAAAGCACAGATGCTCTTGAAGGTAGGTAGGCTTTTGAAGGTAAGCCACATTAGAGCTACAAATGTAGAGAAATACAGATGATGACACAGCAACATAAAACATAGCTAATGGTTTATTTACACTTTTTTTATATCACAATTTGCTTTTACTCTCATTTCAATATTTACTAATATATTGCAAGGCAATCTTCAGTAATCTATGATGTGTACTTAGCAGTTGATAAGAGAAGCCTGTTGATAAGAACAGCCTGTGCACTAAGGCACAATACAGTGACACAACTTACCAACTGACAAATGTATATGTTGTCACATTAGTGGTTAATTATACAACTCTTTCCTATTTCTGTCTGCACAGCTGAGGAGTACTAAGACCAAAGGAGATGAGAAAGAGAAAACAGTAATTTTATAGTGGAAGGAATATCAGAATCTTCTAAGATGCACAAACTATTGCAGCTAGGATGTGACTGAGTAATTTTGCAGTAAGAAGTGACAAGCAGAGTATTAAGATGAATGCTATCTCCTTCTGCTCTGACAGAGAACAGAGGGAAAAAAACCACATACCTATATGAATGGAAAAAGACAGAAGAGTAATACCAAAAAAGCCCAAAAAAAGAAGTTTAGAAATGCAAGGAATATAAGGCTAATCAAATGGTTATGAAGAGGGAAAGAACTAAAGTGAGAAAAGGAATATAAAATTTAAAGCTTTTCTCCTTTGGTGAAAGATGAGTTCCTGTTGCTTGATCTCTGCTCTGTGACTGAAGTAAAGGACATCAAGAGACTTGTAGGCTTGTATGGTAGGTCAGATTAAGGCACCTGCAAAAATCCCACTTACTGTCTGCATGTTTCTTTCTGACAAAAATGGTTCTTGAAGTCTAGAAGCTCGATTGCTCATCACATCAGAGTTTGGGCTATAACAGCACTGTAAACATTTTCCAAAATGAAACAAATCATTCTAAAATTAAGAAACCTAAATAAAAATTTTGAATGAAGTAATACATCTGTCATATCTCTACTTTCCCCTTAGCTTGAGTTGTTACAGTAACACTCTTAACAGCAATGCTGCAGGAAAAACAAAAGTGGAGATTCACATGTAATTACCTTATTTCAGAAGCCTGGGATTTAAGATGTGCAAAAACACTTTCATTAAACTTTCATGAAATGTGTTCATTAAAATGAGTGAAGTCTTTTTTTAAGTAATCAGACCCTTCACCATTGCATGTTTTCACAAGACCGTTCACCAACTGACATCTTTTTAAACTTTGACAATCTCTTCCTCTCCATTCCTCCTCTGTATTTGTGGGAATATATATGCTCCTTCTTAAATAACTTAATACCCTTAAATTCCTATAAATATTAACCAACAGACTTTGCAGGGTAGGAGATGAAGCAATTATCATTCACTTCAAAGCTAATCAATGCACAACTCATTTAGGTCAAATCCATGTTGAGGGTGTAGGGGAAGGAAGAAGAGGATGAAGTGAAAAAAAAAAAAGAATAATTGCATTTTCATCATACTTTCACTGTAAAACTTTATTGCCCACACAAATATATTTCATATCCATAACTGATAAAAATTGAAGAGTAGGTGATCTCTGAACTCCACTCAAAATTTTCTACCTTTTCTACCTTGCCTGCAAATGAGCACCAAAAACTGCTGGAGCTCAGGAACTTACGAAGAGGAAGCAGGGCAGTAAGTAGAATCATATCCCTGGACTTTCAGTGAGCAAATTTGGCCTCTTCAGGGACTTGCTTGGAAGAGTCCCATGAGGGAGAGTCCTAGAAGAAAGAGAGGTCCCAGAAAGTTGGTTACTATTCAACTATTATCTGCTCCAAGTTCAAGAATGCTACTTCCCTGTGACCAAGAAGCTGAACAAAGGTGGCAGAAGATCTCCATGGGTGAACAAGTTGCTCCTGGAAAAGTGTAAAGAGAAGAAGAAAGTATAAAGGAGGCAGAAGCAGGGAAAGACCACTTGGGAGGAATATAGGAATATATAAGCACATAAAAATGGCATTAGGCAAACCAATGCTCATTTTGAGTTTAATCTGGCAAGTAATGTTGAGGGAAAAAAAGAGTGACTTATTTAAATAGATTGATTAAAAAAAAATTGTCTTAGTGGAGGAAGATCGGATTAAGGATCACAAGCAATATTGGCACCCACAGGTCTGTGAGTCTTGATTGTATACAACTACAAATGCTGATGGATCTGTCCAATGTCTTTGTTAGGCCACCCTCATACATCTTGGAAAGGTCTAGGAAATATTCATGAAGACTGTAAGAAAGCCAGTATCCTATCAATCTTCCAAAAATGCAAGAAGGAGCACCTAGGAAACTACAGGCCTGTAAATCACAGTTTGATCCCATTCCCATGGAGA
>JAUBOD010000285.1:311885-327005 GCA_032353885.1 Nothura maculosa | reverse complement strand
GCTCAAGGCCATCTTGTTCATTGTCTTCAGTTCAGCAGGAATCAAGGCAACACGTCTCCTTATCTGCCAGCCTTCACCATCAGTGAGGGCATATAGTAACTCTGTATTCACAATCTTTGCAGGTATGTTTGCAGGTATGTTTGCTAACCTGCTATAAAAGTTGCAGGTATGTTTGCTATACCTGCAAACATATCTGTTTTATGTGACTAGTTTGTTGTGACTCCATTCTAGTTGTCTGGCAAGAGTCATTTCTTCCAAGTTTTTTCCCATGTTGGCTATTGAAGAAGTCTGTAGCCCTCTGTTCTTGTCTGAATGCAGTTAGCCTTTCTTAATTTACTGGTCATCTCAATCCTTAACTACCTTTTGTTTCTTACAGTTTTGATTTGATCTATTTGTGAAGGAAATAGCAGGGGGAAGCTGAGGCTGCATGAGTGCTAGAAAGTGCTTTGTGTTAGGAAAATAAATGGAGTTCGCACACAAAAATTAGTTAAGGGATTCTCCATAGTAATTGCATTATTGGGCTTGTTTTATGTCTTAATAGGCCCAGTGAGAGGCTGGTAGTTTCAATCAAATCACTATTGATTCAGAGTTGGTACTTTTTAATATAATTAACTTTCAGTTCTTCAAACAGTTCTGCTGGAAGCCCTTGCTGACGAATTGTGGGCAGGTAAGGTAACTGAAATAATTTACTGCAGGTGAGAACTGAAGATGAGAATTAGATGAGAATTTGAAGTGAAATTTCTGAATTCTGTCAGCCTGTGCTTTAATGTAGTAAACAATGTTTGTGGCCCTGTTTTGTCAGTTTGCTGCAAACAGTTTATTGTAAACAAACATGGGCTGGGGCTCTGGAAGGGAGGAGCTCTTATGCTGAAAGTCATGCAACATGCATCACTAGTAATGCATGCAGAGCCTAATGGTTCAGTATCAATATGAGTTACTGGAGATATAGTTGGACTTGGCCGAGGGGGACAGAAAGATAATGATCAGACAAAAGTGACATGGAGGGGGAGTAGGAAGGGATTGGTGTGTTGCAAATGATAGTGGTTTTTGGGAGTCCAGGCTGGAAACTGTTCTGTGAATGAGGCTTGGTCTACACTTCAGTCCCATTTTCTTAATGTCTTTCAGATGAAGTAGAAGCCAGGGTCACTCCACTTGGCCCTGGGATTTGTGGTCATGTGAATATAGAACAAGTTCACATCTCCTGTCTACTACTGCTGTAGAAGCAGGATTAGGACCATACAGTATTTTACCAGTGTGTCTACAGCTCTCCTCTCCTCTCCTCTCGTCTCCTCTCCTCTTCTCTCGTCTCCTCTCCTCTTCTCTCCTCTCCTCTCCTTTCAGTTATACACTGGCACCAGGCACCTAGTGTGACCTCCTGTGCAATGCACTTAGGGTTTTACTCTTGCTGATCTTCTGAAATATGGAAGTATTGTTTCAGAAATAACTTCTAACTTTGTAATCTTCCACAGAAGCATATGTTCCTTTCCCCTCTCCTTCTACCTGTAAATGAGCATACAGCTTGGAGTATCCTTTGATGATAGCCCAATGTGTTGCAGCCAATATACAATTTTACTGAGGAGTAAATTTTTGTCACGTGAAAGCTGAAATACAATCCTGTACAATACACACCCTAAGGTGGACTGAGTGAGGTAAAATTAAACCAACAGAACAGTTGTGCATTTTTCTTTTCTGTTATTTCTTGTTTGCTCATGTCTACTAGGAATAATACGTGTTGAGCCTTTTTAATTACTTTATTAAATGTTTTCATTTTTAAGAAATAATCATTCTTCTCAAAAGACAACAGCTCTCCTCTTGGTCATTAGTCATCATCACCTGTAACAATGAACTAGAAACAAAAAATAAACTGATGACTAGGTGGCAATTCAAGCTGAATACCATACCCTTTGATGTCAGCTCTTTCATGTTTTGAAGAAGCTGCACTCCAAGACATTTCTCCTCCCCTTTCCTTTATTGTTGTGATGCTTCTCACAGAATTTGTCAAATATCCGATTGCTCCAATTTAATTGCAAAACTTGTACTGAGTAGAACTACAGTTTGATCCAGTATATTCATATACTGAAAGGGCCCCAGAACACAAGCTTTATTTTGCTGTGCCTAAAGATATAGATAACAACAAGATAAACAGAATATTTCACTTAGATTTCAAGTACTTTGGTGGGAGCCATTTCACAAAACAACTCTTATGTTCATTTATAAGTGTTTTTGCTATATACATTGACATACAATGAACAGCATTTATTAAGATGTCCCTTCTACGTGAGGAATATGTAAGTTCCTCATTGCTTTGCCTCAGCTCTCAGAATATACTCATCTATTTTAGCTGACAGTCTCCATTCTTTGTTTCTCTAGCCCTGTCTCTTGGTTTCAGAACCTAATTGAAAGACAATTACACCAAATTAGCTCTCTGACATAAAAAGAGTCCCAACGTTAGCTGAGAGGTTTTGTCTTGCATTCAAGAGCTGATGACACTGGAAGACTTCAGAGAGTTCCACTGTTGGTGACTTGGGCATAAGGCAAATGGAGGGAATATAAACAAGCTTGATGGAAATGGAAAGGATGCAGACTCTGATGCATTTAGGTCATGAATGTTTACCTGTCTTCACAGGGATTAGGAAGGAGTTGTAGGTAGGTTATTACTTGCAGACAGCAGCTTCCCTCTGAGCACCTGGAGGCTGCCACTGTCAGGCAGGATATTGAGCATGATACATGACTGCTCTCATTCCTGAATACCCATCCCAGGATCCATGGCTAGAAGCGCTGCTTATTTGCTGCAGAGTGGATACAGATCGGGTGTCTGAACTACTAAAATTTCCAATAACTCTGCCTAATAAGCATCATCCCGAAGACGGTACTTGTGAAGGTCAGCTATAATGGAATCTTTCCACACTCAAAGAAACCAGGGCTTTGAGACAGGTTGCTGTAAATGATATGTTTTGGCTAGATACAGACGTAAAGGGGGAGTCTTATGAAGAGTGTTAAAATGCTTTTATAGGAACAGCAGGCATGTAATGGACAGAAAATCAGTCTAGGAAAGAAAGGTGTTTGTAGCATGTTTCTGACAATAGTAGGCTTCTGTAACCCAAAAACATTCACACAGTTTAAGGAAAATTAACCTAGGAATGAAAAGGAATACAATCAAATGTTGGTCTCATTCAGCTACCCTCTTGTTACTCTATGGTTTAACTGAGTTTGGTAATAAGATATGCCAATTACAGATAGTTTTGCTTTCAGAAAATGCATAGAAATTAAAGTTTTATAAGGACAATTGCTTTCTTTTGTATTTCAGACCAGCTATCATGCTTTTTATAGGATCTTTGAAGAAACCAAAAAAATAAATAAATCTTTGTCAAAGTAAAAACAAAATAATCAGTCTAATATTTCCTTAATACACAGATTTTTAAACCAAATAAGTTAGAGCACCTTTTGAGTGTGATAAAAAGAAAAAGAGTGATATTTAGAATTTTTAGAAAAAAATTCTTAATTACTTGAAATTTGATCTGTGCTGTATTTTTCACCTCTTCTGGTAGATTTGTCCTATCTTAAGAATGTGTTCACAAGTAATAGATTTCCCTTTTTTTATAGTGCCTGTTATGTTAGTGGATATAATTGTTATACCATTATTCACGTGAACATATCCTTCACATGGTAATATTAACCAAGCACAGTTAATCTGAGTCTATTTTCTGAGGCTTGTGATCTATAGATAAAAGGTGAGAGAATATCTTGACTCAATTTTTCTTACCATCTCTGCACTTCTGTGTTTTTTTTTTCTTTTTTATGCTTGAATTCCTGCTCTTTGACATTTCTCCTGCAATCCTATGGGGTTTAGCTTTATGAATGTTTTCTACTGACAGTCAAGACTCATCTGCTACAACCACAGCCACATGCAAGTCCAGTTGGATACACAAGACCCTGCTCTGCCGACGCTGACATCAGTGTGATCTATCTGGAGGCTTGTAGAAAAGAGCAGAACTTAACTCTTTGCATTCTCCAGTACATTTCACTCATCAGTGACACTACATTTGTTTTTATTTTTTTCAGCCTCACTTCTCCCCTTTCATTACCCTTACCTGCTACCCTTTTACTTTGACTTCTTGTGGAAACACCTCAAAACAATACTTTTCTGCCCTTCTATCTTCACAATACAGAATTAATTGCCTTGTCCTTCCTTTAGACTGATAGGAAAGCTATCATCCACAGCATATCTACAAACAAACACTCACACTGTGGAAATGTATATATTCCACCAGAGGCACAGTGGGGTGATCTACAGCAGTCAGGCGAAAAAAGTCGGAGTGCCCTAAGCCCCAAATGGGAAAATGCTACCATTGATGACTGTTTTGGTGATCTGTTGGTATTTGTGGTCTCTCAAAGAACAGTCTTGGGAATAATTGTGCTTTTTGATCCTGTTTATCACTGAATAAAACAATTCACAAGAAATATTGTTGCAGTCATCCAGAAACTGAGAGGTTCCCATTTGTATTCATTTTCATGTGCACAGATATGCTGGGTGTGCAGCAGAGAGCAGGACTGACCTTTATGAGTGTTTCTTGTTCTTCTCTCTGCCTCTGATATTACCAAAAACTTTTTCTCTTTGATCACTGTCTAGATAAAAGAAACATAGAGATTTTGCTTCACTTCAGCCTTAGCTATCTCTGAGGGAAGCAGCAGCTTACAGTAATAGCAGGAGGCACAAAATGAGGAGAACTACTGAATATTGATCTTATTTCTTGGAGTGGGTTGATGCATATGTCCTGCTCTCTGCTCATGCTTGGTGCAGTTACATCAGTGGGAGTGGAAAGAGCTAAGATGGTTGATGCAAAGTTACCATGTGGCGGGTAGTGTGGCTCTCCTCTGATCCTTATGCCCTTCAACCCCATGTCAAGCCGAAAGATCTTGGACATGAGGGTCAGTCTAGCTGAATTTCAGAGGGAAGGCTATAACACTGTCTTACCATGACAAAAACCATATGTTTGAATTTTTAAAATGACCTTTGTCTGTGCTGAATACTCATGTAGGAAACCTGTACATGGGAGGTGAGAGAGCTGTGCTGAAATATCTGCTGATATTACTTTGAATACAGGCTCTCTCCAGTGAAGGCTGCATTGTGAGGTGGAAAAACAGAGCAGCCACAGCTGCAAAATCCCTTCACAACTCCCTTCTGGCTATGTTGTGCTGAGAGATCTTTGGATCCAGTTAGTCATGCAGGGGAACTTTTAGTTTGAAAATGCTGCTTAAAGTGACCCTGGCTGTAGTGCAGCTTTAGTTGCATCCACTGAAGATTTGGCGTTGCCTGTAGGAGTCCATCAGGCTGCATCACAGGCAGGCAGAAGATCTAAAGCTGTCAAAGTCAAAAATCAGAGTTTCCTCCACAGAGGAAGCTGGAGTCTTCCAGTGGGAATATGGAGAACGCAGACATCAGTCCCTGAAGGGTGTCAGGGACATCAGTCAAAATGTTTTGTTGTATGTCCTGTCATTTTCGGGCAGTTAGCAGCAGAGTAAATCTGCACTTGCACATCATCAGAAGGCCATTTCTGGCCAGCTTTCATGTTCGGCAGTGATGGTAGCACTGAATGTTAGAGACTAGTATTTGGCTTACTGTTCAACACGAACTAGACTCTTGGGCTCTTGAAGCTTTTCTGTTATGCTTATTTAACATAGACGTTTCTTCAATTTTGGCAACATTCATAACTGGAATTGCTTTGCAAGTTAGCAAATAGAAAATCAGGTAGTCTGCCACGTCCATGAGGAAAAAGTCGTTTAACAATTAGACTGGAAATTTTCAGTTAATAGATAGAAGGGCAAATATCAGGAATAAGGACCTGTCTTCACTGCAGTGCTGTCAACTTAAACTGGTGGAGAGTACAGCCCTAAGGATCCCAGAATGGTGTTTGGAAGAGAAAGGAAGGGTATACAATAATTTTTTATGGGAGAGCTTGAAGAGTTTGTGAAGAGCATGAGCTGAATTACTAACCATGCATTTTCTACTCAGTCTCCAGTGCATAACTACTTGATTTAATCTGTTTTTTTTTAAATAGCAGACTTATTGAATGAAATTGTTCGTATGACTAATTGTTTTTCAAGTGTTAGCTTGTCTGAGCTTATCAGAGCTTAAAAGTAGCGTGCTGCAAATCCAAGCACACCTTATAGCACACAGAGTAAAGGAACGATGTGGCTTCAACTAATGCTTTTTTTTATTGCTAACTGAATGGCCTATCTGTAAAGCTGACTGGCAAGAAGCTAGAGAAAAGCTCCTGCTCAATGCTAAATATAAATTTTAACACCAGATGAAGCCTACTGATGTAAAGAAGATGCACTCAGAAAACATTTAAAGGAGAAAAGCAAGCGATCAGTCCAGTTAGATTTCAGGTGATATAAATTCAAACCACTTTGTACAGAATATAAAGTGGTATTATGTCAAATTGTTGTTGGGAACTAAAGTTTGCCCAGGTTCATAGAATTTGTTGCTTCCTTCACTCATATAGACACCTGAGAGTGGTAGTATTCACTCAGTCAATTTTAATAAGAATTTCATTTCTGAGATTCAGTGCTGTGTTCACTGTCTTCTTGTCCTGTCTTTCTAAATATCCAACAGACTGATCCACTGAGCTGTCTTATTCTTTGGTCCAGCTATTTTATAGTCTCTGTGCTGAAGCTCTGCTACTGAAATGCATTTTAGATAGGTTGGATCATGGTTGCTTCTTTTTCCCAGCAGGGTTAAATTATATCCACATTATGTATTTTGCTTTGTATTTGAGGTGAACTATATTACATTTTTAAGAGTCATAACATGACATGTTAATCTGTTGATGCCTAGCTTAGGTGAACTCCCACTGGCTTCTCTGCACCCACTGTGAATCTTGACTGCTTAGATTTATCAAAACTAAACATAGAAATATATATAAACAGCAGGGTACTTTCTTCCCTACTGTTATTTCCTTTAACTTTTTGTATCATTTTTCCCCATCTAAAACCTTATTTAAGGAACTCTCTAAGGTGGTATTCTTAGCAACAGAGAAACTGGGACATGCAGAAAAATAAAGTTACAAGCTTTTCCAGGTTGCTTAGCTGTATTTTCTTTTGCAGTTGTGTTCAGATAGACTTGTGATAGTGTGGACAAGTTAGGTAGTTCAGAAAAGCGAACTGCTGCTTGCACTGCCTCTTTTTCCCCCTCTTCTATTTGTTTTGGATGAATGAAATGGAAGTCTTAGGAGATGATATCCCTTGACCAGGATATGGCCATTTTTTTCCCCTGGACTTCAAGAAACAGAAGCTCATCTCCCAAGGCTGACTTCAATATTGCTAAGTCATGAGTGCTTCAGTCCATTGATGGCAGTTAGGAGCTACGTCTATGGGGTTTGGCCTCTGAAGAATGGCACTACAAGGAATTGTGAGGATGAAGTGAAATGAGGAAGCCCTCACACTCTACCAATAATAAAAGAAAATGTTGCTGGATTTATCTAGGTATGCTTTATAGCTGTCTTTTTTATATTGGCTAGCTATATCTATTTGGAATTTAGTGGGTTAGAAATAGATGGTTAGAAATGAGTTCTAAGTTGGCTTTGTGTGTGTATATGTGTGTGTGTTTGTTTCAAGATCTTTAGGTGTTCAGTTAGCTATTTTTCCCTGAAACTGTAAGTTAAGAAACTTACTTCATTTGACCCTTCTAGCAGTAGCACATGTATTCAACAACTATAGCTTTACAAAGAAAACAATCTGATAATTATTCTAGTATTATATAAGTATATATTATATAAGTATTGTATTATATAGGTATTATATATATTATTATATTTGAAATTGCAAGGTGGCAGCACAGGTAGCAAAAAGTGAGGATAAAAGGCTAATCAGCCTTCTATGCCAGTGATGGATGTGTGCAAGGACTTAAAACATGTGTTTAAACCTGAATTTTTCCTGCTGGTCATTTTCCTATGTTTCTAGCAAATATGTGATGAATAGGTCTGGCACAAGAGTCGGACAAGAGCTGCTTCCGCTGGCAGATCTCCTGAGAACTTAATTTTTGTTTATGTTGTTGCTCTTTATTCCTTCCTGTCCTTGGCTTCCAGAAAGTGCATATGCAAAACTCACCTTTCACGCTGTTAATATGAGAAATCTAGATTCACTTTTTTTCCTCATGTGAATATAGATAGATGAATATGCTAAAAGTATTCAAAAGCACAAAGTAGATCTTTTTAAGGCAAAAATATTTTTCTATAGTTGCTTTTGGAAAATAAGTACCTTTCTTTCTTTAGAAAACATTCTAGTGTTAAAAATCTGCTTAGCTGAAGAATAGTTTTCATTCTACTCCTTTTACTTTGGTGGTCCATGGTTTTCATTCGGATATCATCCATGTAACACAAAAAGGCAACCTTCCTTCATCAAGAAGGCTCCTTGGAAAGGAGCATATATAGTACTTTATAATATTCTTTCATCTCCAATCACTTTCAGTTCAAGGACTCCCTCCGTTGGATGTGATTCCTGTGTACTTAGTAAGAAGAGAAAAGCAGGCGTACTGTTACTAGGCGTAAATCCACTAGACAGTGATCCGCATGAGCGGGGAGAGACAGGGAGATAGCTGAAGCAAATTTATCTTTAGAATTGGAGGTGACATCCATGAAAAATGCTTTGTGTTTTTTCACCCGGCTGGGCTTTGCCTACTGATGCCTTTGGAGCATTAATCACAGCTAAAAGGTTCTGCGGAAAATCTTTTACCTTGTGTTAAGAAATACTAATGAGGATATAGGCTTGATGTTTTCTCTCTAGTCAAAGGATATTCTTGTTGTGGACGGAGG
This sequence comes from Nothura maculosa, assembly GCA_032353885.1. NCBI lineage: Eukaryota > Metazoa > Chordata > Aves > Tinamiformes > Tinamidae > Nothura > Nothura maculosa. The sequence continues at coordinate 318,192 of JAUBOD010000285.1, read as the reverse complement.
AGGAATGCTTTGAGTGAAAAGCCTTAACTCATTGTAACCACATCCTGCCCACAAGATATTCCTAGGTATATTCCTTTGCCATGATGGGGACACAAGTGTGAGATGGGTGTGAAGAGCCGCTTATGTGCAAATCCAGTGATTAGGCAGAAACACTTGTTCTACAACATTCAAGCAGCGCTTATTTTGGAGGACATGGTTTCTTATCCTCACCATCGTCCTTGAATGCTGTGATCCCTAGTGCTCTGTGGACTAACTAGTTGAAAGCATTTTTATTTTAGGGGATCACTTTACATTCTTAAATTTTGCATAGTCAGGCCTGGAACTTGAGTATGATGCATATCTAACTCCTGTTCTAACTTGTCCTTCAGATCATCAGAGGATGATCCTCTTGACTTTTTAACCCAGACATAATGAGCTTACCTTGACTAGGTGAACACATCTGAAATGTTTGCACAAAAACCTCTCCAATGATTTGGAGCCAGTTTGATCTAGAGACAAAATCTAACGACTCAGATAGATACTCTCTATTCTGTTTTCTATCCTTAAGCAGTTTCTGATTTAACTTTGCGATAGTAACAGAATGACAGATTAAAAAAAAAAGTCCTTATCTCCTATGAAATAACACCATGTCTCAAATATGCTATAAAAACAGTGTGTCTAAAGACAGCTCTTTCACGTGAAAGGATAAGAGGTGGAATCTGGAAATATTCGTTGCAGGCTTGCTGATACATAAGGATGAAGGTGCCAGCCTCTTGCATGGGAGACATTATATCATGCAGACAACTCAGGACAAAGGAAAGCTCTGGGGTTTCCTTGACCGAGATGTCATTGCTTTACAGGCAGGGTTTTCTAAAGCATCCAGCCTTGGCCTAACCTTCCTCACATTGCAAATGAAGGCAACGTTTGTATTGATGACAACAAATAAAGAGTTTGCACTTAAGCTGAGTGCTTCAGAAAGTGCTATATAGGGAAACATTGTCCCTGACACATGATACTAGCTGACTGTTAACCATTGAAAAGGGAAAACTGAATCAAATGATTAGACATCACAACAATGAGTGAAGTAGAAAGGAGATTTGAAATCTCTACACAATAATTAAATAACCAATACACGATAATTAAAAGAACCAATACAGTGTTGTCAGAAGAGAAACCTTTGACAAAAGATACTTCTTGTCAAGTAACAGCATAAAATGTGGAGCTTGGAACATGGCATATTGAGATGCTAATGATATATTAGGAATGAATAGCCTCAATACAGTATAAGGTTGGATTTAAATAATGTCCCAATCTAGAGCTTTGAAAACTGGTACTTCGGTTTGGTATGTAGGCCAAGTCAGCCCTTTATTAAACTATAGACTCATAGGAGAAATGGTTAATTATTTACTTTTAAACTAGCTGGTCTGATTATTTTTTTTTTTTTTAATTTTGAATGAAAAAATAGTGCTATTGTTTTCTCCTTGTTTAAACTGATGTCTTTTCCTTCATGGGTAACTTATGCAGGGTTTAGACATGAGACAACACCTAAGCTCTACTGCCGCCATTAGTTTTAATAGAGATTCTTTATTCCCATCATCCAAAAGGGTTTTGGCTATGCTAAGTCTGTGTCATAAAGTGCTAAGAATATTATTAAGCTTTAACTGAAGCCAAGAGCCATGTAATAGACTGCATAATGCTCATTATTTACTGTGGTCTGATAGATTTTCCCCTTCTGTTTGTCAAAACAATTTTATATCTGCAGGTAGTATAAATGCAATTGAGATGAATGATAGGTTCCTACCGTGTCCTTATTTAAAATCTTTTCCTTTATTTGCAGTCAAGATATCTATTTCAATTGCTTAGTCAGCATGAGGGCTGGCTATTCTCTTTTCAAAACAATAAAGGTAAATAAAATCACTTTTATACTAACTTATCCAACAAGTTATTCTAACTTTCATAAGTAAATGCATATAGTTTAGAATACTACTTAAGAAGAGAGAAAAAGAAATCATTGCTGAAGTGTGAGAAAAAAAGATTTCTAAGTCATATATGAGAACTGATACTTTGAATTTCTTCTTTGTTACTTTAGTGTTTTTTTTTTAAAAAGGGGGACTTCTAATGTAAAGCTTGCCATTTGACTGAACAATATAGTTTGGAGGCAATAAAGATTATTCATGGCTTTTGTGTTATAATCTCTTTTAATATTGTATTTTTGAGATGCAGTCCCCATATATGCACGGTTACTGGAAAAGAATTTCCAGAGAGCAAAGCCAGTTTTTAAAAAGCAATACATACATATTTGCTATTTAGAACAGAAATAAAACAGTACAATATTCTACTTGCTTTCTCTTTGCTGATAATATATCAGAAACACACATGCTAACTCTGGTAGCAGTTTTATAAACTTAGATACAAATTTTAGGAGTTGGAATGGTGTTGCCAATCTTAGAAGGTACATTAAAACAACAGTTCCTAAATTGTTTGAACAATAGTCCTTGTTAATTGGAAAGTTAGCAAAACCAAAGATAGTGCTATCAGGTTTTGTTATTTTTAACTCCACTTCCTTTATGAGTCCTTTGTGAATAAAGTTGCAGCATTAATCCATTCCCTTGCTTTAGAAGTGTGAACTCATTTTTCGGAGGTGAAGAAGGTAGTCTCTCGCAATCAGAACAGTGCATGGTAAGTCCTCATTCCATTGAAGTCCATGAATGAAGCCAAAAGCAGAAATCCCAGGCTCTTCTGCTGCTTTCTGTACCCAGCGCTGTCTTTGTGAGCCTCTAAGAATACAGGTCAGAGAGAACAGCTGCCAGTATGGCTCTAACTGCAGTATTTGCCAGAGCTACCTTTGCAGCTGTTGTTTACCTCTCTGAAGAAACTGGTATTATTTTTTTCAAATGCAACAACAGTCCAGTGAATCTGAGAAAATATCTTTTTTTCTTTTAACTACAGGTTTTTCAGTGAGATATTTTGAAGTTTGCTGCTTCTTTCAGCACAAATAGAAAGAAAATTATAATCTCTGCTTTGAAGAAAAGTCACCTTTTTCTCCAAAGGCCTTATTTAAAAGTGGAGTTGTTTCTTGCATTTCAGTGAGCCAAGGAGAGATCAAGGAGGATAAGGAGAAAGTTACTGAACTATTAACTCTCCAACTTTGAGAAGGTTCTGTTCATCTGTTGTGATTGTCCATCCCTTTCTTAAGGGATTGTGACATTTTCCATCATCATCAGGAGTGAAATTAGCATATAAATAGGTGATGGGAAGGCTTGACCCTCTTGAAGCAACACCAAGGATAGCATCTAAGTGCACCTCTCTGTTTCACCCTTAGCAGAAGCAGACTCTGTCCTTAAAACACACCTGATAGTGACAATGGAAAGAGAATGTTCACAAGTGAGATAAAATTAAAATTAATTTATAATACGTGTTCATTTTCCAAAAAGTAAAATCCATTCTATAGAGCCTTTTATTCCTGCAGTGTCAAGAAAAAACAGGCTCAGTTAGTTTCTCAAATAAGTCTCACAAACAACAGTGTGTTTTGGTTGTGCTGGCTAGGGTTTCCTGCTCTTTCTTGTTATTTGAACAGTGGAAGCAGTGACAATGAAAAAAAAGAATCAATACATTCTGCTGCCCTTGAAAGTTAAGACTAAAGCATAAGGACATGAGACTGATTCTTGTTCCTGTTGGGATCTGACCTAAGCAGAAATAGCTGCAGATATCAGCTGAAAAAGAATGCATTAAGACCCTTGCAATATATTTTAACCATGCATTTGATTATTTTCCATGCAGATCACATCCTTTGTTATATCTCCATAAATGCCATATTTGTATATGACTTGTATGTGTCAGTTTCAATTCGATTTCAGGGTCCTTTGTTGAATTGGTGTCAATATAAAAGCTCTTACAAGGAGGCAGCATTAACTCTTAAATAATTGCCTCTTTCTGCTGTGCTCTGTAAGGGTGCTGTAAAAATATGGTTTCGACTTTCCTTTGACATCAGAGAAATCTTAGTTTAACCAGGCAAAGAACAGCCAGAGCATAAAGCAAGTCCCAGAGGACATGGTTCTCTCATCAGCTACAAGAGAAAAATCAGAGTAGCAGGTCTCAGTGATCTTTCCTGGCCTTTGAAACTGCAGGTACTGATCAGTGACTGCTCTGAAAAGCTGGTATGAATAAAAGCTGCTTGGTCTGCTTCATGCTTTGTATGCAACTATTCTTCTGAAATGGTACTGAGGCAAAATATGGTCCCCATTTTCCAAACAGTTCATGATCACAAGTAGCAGTGTCCAATTTTTTAAGCTCATTAAGCCACTTTAAAGCATATGGTGGGCTTGCTAATGAGATATGTCCCTTTTTTTCCTCAGTAAACGTCTGTCCATGATCCTCTAAGTATTTGGGAGGTGTGACTTTGTAATTAAGGTACAGATGCTGTTGATCTTTTTTGTTTATTTATTTGTTTGATTGCTTTTATACATGGCTCTTTTTTTAGGTATTCTTGTAAGAATTCACCTAACAAGAAAAAGACTCTAAAATTAGAAGAGACTTTTAGATATACCATATGTCTTTCTTATAATACAAGGTTAGATACAAAGCAAGCAGGGACTTTTCAAGGATATATTTACTCAGAACAATTAATTTTTTGTCGACCTGGATGTACCATTGATGTGCCACTGTGGTTTAAGGACAAACCTTATTCTTTGGAGAAGAGCAGAGTGACACTGTAATGGTAGCATTCCTCCGCACCCATTGGAGCCCTGTAAATAGATCTGTGCTTGATTTAGGCAGTCATGCATGCCTGAATATAGGCTGCGCTTTCTCTCCTGCTTGCCCTATGGCTACCTGGCTGTGTGTCCTTTTGCAATGTCAATTACAGACTGCCTCCTATAGCTTGCAGATGAAAGTAGAACCAGTTTGCAATCCTAGTGAGAAGCCTGGGTTTTATGCCAGGCACCTGTCTCTGTAGTCATCTGCAAACGTACTGTTACACTCTGCATTGCCCATGTCTAATGCTGTGCACACTTAGCATTCAGCTTGCACACACGTTCACATGAATCTACAGACAGCCTCTGTTAAAACATGGATTCTGAAAGGGATACTGACTTCCCTCATTGCTGAGGGCAATAACATGCTATTTCAATCATGAGAAACTTCAAAAGGGGCTCTTCAACATTTGTCCACAAATGCTCTTGAAACACAGGGATAATAGAAATATTTTTACTGGTGTCAAGAAAAAAATGACCAAAACTGCCTTACATGACACTAGTGTTTTGAAGGAATACAGCAGAACTATACAGTCTATTTAAGTTGCTGAAAATAGTAACTTCTTAAGTTCTTCCAGTTCTTCAAGTAACTTCTGGTCCCCATCACAATTCAGATCCTTAATCCATTTCCATCTTATTATCCTTGCTGAGCAAAAGATGAAGCAATTTCAAAACACGGTCAGATAGAGGGTCAAGGCTTCTCAGATCTAAAATGGAGTATATTTTAAATAAGGCACTCTTCAACTCCAGATTTACTTACCTTCAAAGGCTAAATCAGGGTCAAATCCCAACCTTGACTACATATGGAGCAGCTTTTCATATTTTCCTCTCTGCAAGGGAGTACCAAATATATATAAATATATATATATATATATACACACTTTATAGTTATCACTACAGACCAGGACAATACAATACACTTAAAGGCCTTTGTGTACTCTTATTTCACTTGTTCCAAAAAATGCTGCAGTGACATTGAGAATTTCCATGGAAGGAATGTTAATATACCATTTAAAAATGTCCTTGCTAAATGGCAATACAGAATATAGTTACAGTCTGCTCCCAGTACAATTAGATATTAAATTTTCTGGTGGAATTTTTTCTTCTGTTGGGAAGGAATAATGCATAATACCAACTTAGGCACAAAGCACTACTGTGTTTTCAAGGTGGTAGATAACTGGCTTTTTTTGTTATTCTGAACAGAAGTTACTGAATAGTAATTAAACATGTTCTAATGTTAAAGTATCTGCTTTTTTTCTTTCTAGATGTTTGCATGCAGAAGAGAAATTTTGATCATACACAAAAAAATATATAAAGGATAGAATTTCCATTACATTGCTTTTGCTCAGGCTAGGACTAAAAAAAAAAAACCTAAATATTTAAAAATCCTTCATGAAAGGGATTAAAACCCTTTCACCTTTCACATAAAATCCATAAATCCATTTTTAATTTTTTAAATGATCTTTTCTTGCCAAAAAGATTATATTTTTAAAAATTTGGAGTTTTATTTTTGCTTTGTTTTTTTTGCCATGGTGTATTCTGATGTGTATTGGAGATGATTGTTTTACACTGAACCT
>JAUBOD010000285.1:274974-304671 GCA_032353885.1 Nothura maculosa | reverse complement strand
ACTGGGGAGCCCAGAACTGCACACAGTACTCCAGGTGCGGCCTCACCAGAGCTGAGTAGAGGGGCAGAATCACCTCCTTCAACCTGCTGGCAACGCTCCTCCTGATGCAGGCCAGGATGCTAAGTTCTGTTTGCTTACTAACATGTGTAGGGTTTGTTTTTGTCTTCTTGGGAGTTTTTCTGTATATGCACAAAACCCACAAAGTGCTCCAAATACCCAGGCTAGAAACAAGAGCAGAGCATCTTGCTAATGTACCAGCTCTGCATTTTAAGACCTGTAAAACTCACCCTTTAAACAAAATCTTTCTTCCTCTGTATTATGCACCTGGACAACTGTTTGGAGAATGTTCTTAAGCATCAGAAACCAGAACCATTTAAAAGCAGTTGTTACTCATTCTTCATAATAAACTGAAAGGAAAAACACCTATATATTGGGTAGCAGTTCTACCTTTGTATTGTGTATTTGCTTAAGACTCTAACTGAAAAACTCATTAGTCTTAATTCTATCTTAGTTATATGCAAAACCCAAATTACCATCAGATTCAGTAACAAACTTATAAATCCCTTTCCAAATTAAAAGTTTGCAGTGAGAGGACTGAAGAAGAAAGGGAAAAGTTCTTCACTGTGAGGGTGACAGAGCGCTGGAACAGGCTGCCCAGAGAGGTTGTGGAGTCTCCTTCTTTGGAGATCTTTAAAACCCGCTTGGATGCAGCCCTGAGCCTGTAGGTGACCCTGTGTGTTCCGGGGGTTTGGACTAGATGACCTCTGAGGTCCCTTCCAGCCTTAAGCATTGTATGATTCTATGAAAGAGAGGGAAGGGAACGGAAAGAAGAGAGAAGATAAAGAAAAAAAGGAAGGGAAAATGAAGGGGAAAGCAAGTGGAAAAGGAAAGGAAGGGACCAGAAGAGAAGAAGAATGCATGTTTTCAAGTGAAAACAGATTAATGTTAATAGTCATAAAGATATTTTTTTTTTAGTGGAAAGAGCATTTCGACAAGGATGTGTGACATAGGTGTGTGAGCAGAGGGGCTGTTTATTTTGGCCCATTTATTTTTATAAAATATTTCACTTGATTGCAATTTATGAATCAGATTCCCAAAGAAAAAGGATTAAAACAAGCAGTGATTTAAAACCTAGTCCCAGACACATATAGCCTTCATTTCACTCATTAGGAAAAAATAAGGGAGATACTTGCTATACTTGCAGTACTTTGCTTAAAGACAGCATGAGTTGTTTTTGGTGTTTTTCATGATGAGAAAAAAAAATTCCTTCTCATTCAAGTTGTGGCAAAGCAACAGGTTTTCAAGTGCCAGCAAGATCAACCACTCCATTAGTCAAACCTACTTTTGTAGAATAACATATCTTTCAGAAAGTGATTTGGTTTTATTTGGTTTTGACAGCCCTCCCTCTGTGTCCTGGAACTGAAGTGAATATCAATCATAAAATATTTATACTAAATATAGACATAAGGAACATTAGCCAACACAAGAACAGGTTTCCTGAGCTTGTCCTTACTATGAGAAGCTGTGAAGTCATAAATATTTAAAACAAGTGAAATTACAGGAGATTGCTATTTCATGTTCTCAGAAAACTCTGTTGAACCGCAGATATCATGTCCAGACATTCAAAGGAAAGTGTGAAGCCAGGGAGACGGAGAGAGAAAAACTGATTTTGTTGTTGTTGTTGTTGCTTGTTTGTTTTTTGTGGGTTTTTTTTTGATTAATGGGCTACTTCACTAGTTAAAGCATGTTCAAACTTTCACTTTTTTCCTGCTAATTAAAATAGTAGCTTTTAGCAACAGCAAAAAATTACAAAAATATCATTCAGTAGTGAGATGAACAGAAAAAGCTAACTGGCACTGATGCACACTGTTCCAGCTTCTATCCTTCTCATTAGCAAATGGAATGAGACAACTCAGCTCAGATAGATCTGCTGTCTCAGAAACAGCTTTCCAGCAATGGACGTCTAGAGAAGTTTGGCTTTTGTTTTGACTGAGCTTAGTGAGAGGAGTGGGCAGAAGAAGGGTCTGCTCACCCACGCAAGGTAATTGTCTTGCCACTGTTGAGGATCACCTTGAAAAAGCTTTGGAACAGTGGAACAATGTAGGAACAGTGACTGCAAGACTAGAGCTCCTCCAAAACAGCCCTTCCATGTTTGTCTTGCTCTGGAAAGAAAAGCATCTTGGATGAGAAAGGAGTTTGGGCCCATGTGCATAGAACAGAAAACATTGGCAGTGCATGGCTGTAGCCTCTTACCTACCTCATTGCCTTGCTGCTGTTGTTAGTGTGCCATACACTGTGCTCTGGTTGTCCCTGCTGGAGTAGGGCGGTTGGACTAGATGGTCTCCTGAGGTCCCTTCTGACCTTAACCTTTCTGTGACTCTGTGAAGGTGAAAAGCAACATGACTTTTTTTTTTACTTTGAAAACTGGAATTTGAGTTCTTTATGCCCCCAAGTTTATTCTTCTGGTTTCCACACATAATAAAGTCAGTTCAGGATATTGAAAAGAGTTTTAAACATTAAAGTGAGAGAAAATCTTTGAAAAGAATGCTTTTGCAAACTTGTATTTTAACGAGTTATTGACTAGTTCATTGCTTAATTGTAAGGTGTCCTACTGCTCTACTGCTCTGCTGCTGTAGCATATGCAACCATTTTACTCTATCTAATTTTTGATGAGGTGTCCTCATGGCCTTTGGGAGAATATTTCACAACTTGCAGGATAAATTGCCCAAATTCTGTTTTACCACATGGGAAAACAAAATAGAAAAAAAAAAAGCATGCAAGAGATTGATTCTGTATTACCTTTTTTCCCTCTCTGCCCATATAGGGAGAAATTATTTAGCTGAACAATGTCCTTTAGCTGATTACCTCAAGGAGCAGAGATCAGTGGTTTTAGTCTGAGAAGTCCCTTCAGTGTGAGCCTGTGAAGGTTATGATAGCAGTACAATCCATTCTGTGAGTCTTTTTTTTTTTTTTAAACCAAAACTGAAGGATAAATAAAAGCAGCTGTTCCCTAGAAACTGTATTTTAACTAAGTCATTTTTTTACTCACATCTGAGTTTTCAGGTCTCTGCATAAAGAAAGGAAATTTTGTAAAATTCAGCAGATAATGAGTCTGTTTTCCTTTTTTTGTTCTACTGCAATTTCACTTCAGTGAATCAGACCTACAGTTCCCCCACACTTTCTCTTCCTCATTGCACCTTTATGATTATCAGCATCACCACAGGACAGCCGGCTTTGTTACTCAGGTGCTGTTTTGATAAATGTGGATGAGAGAATGAAGGAATTTGATTTATATAGAGAGATAAAACAAATTCATAATCACGTTTCACTCCATTGGTTTTAAATGGGCTAGGCAGCCTTTTCTTGGCAGCTCATATCCTGAGTTCTCTTCTGCAATGTCTAAAAACAAAATGTCATTTGTGAAAGAGCAATATTAAATAGAGCCATTCTTCCAAACACTTAACCTGTGTGTGGGGCTAGTCAAAATGGATGATCTCGAACAAAAACATTTTTGATTATACTATTATGCCTGAAAACAAACAAACCCTTCCTGAGCTGCATGTGTAGAGAGAAAAAGAGAGAGAGAGAACTAAGATTCAGAAGAAATTGCAAACATTTCCAAGGGTTATGCTCTAAGATCTTGCGTTGGTAGTGCAAAGTGGTTTGGCAGAAATGTACTTTGTGCTCATCTTAGAGCTTTGGCTTCTGAAGTCCTGTAAGTGCATAATTTCTGTCTCTTTTTTAAAAAAAAATTTAATTTAATTTTTACTTTTCTGTTGAAGTCCTACAAAAAAATACTTTAAAGAGAAAGCATGATTATAAGAAGATCTGAATTTCAAAGCTCAATCTCCCCCAATAAAATTGCAAAATAGTATATTAAAAACATATTTTTGAAGAAAGTATTGTTAACTACAAGCATATTACTTAAAATTTCAGAATGAATAAATATGGTTTGGCACTTCTTACTCAGAGGTCCCTGAGAGTGAATCCAGTTCATGCTAGTTAGAGTTTATTCCAATAACCTCTCATAGATTTATTCTTAGCAATAACATTGAATTTGCAAAATCACAGATATGACAAGATAGAGTGCAGGGTGAGTTTTATTCTTATTTGTTTTTAACACTGTTCCACCTTTCTGTCATGTTTGTATCAATGAGATTTCATTCTTATTGTTTTCACTTAGTATAGATGTTAAAAAGCAGGAGCTAAGGGCAGGACAGGGAGCTAAAAGCAGGACAGGGCCTAAGAGAGAAACTGAGAGAAGAGAGAACTGGTGTCTGCCATCTACTTTAGATGGCAGATTTTATAAGCTGAGATTTTGTTCTAAGAGACCTTGCTGTCTTCGCCCATATTTAATTTTACTTGTGTTTAACATGAAAATGCTGAGCTGAAATTGTCCAAGGTCTTTGAGGGGTCTATCTAAGGCAGTGCAATAAAATAAGCCTTGCTCCTGCTCTTGCCTCCTGCCCTCTAATCGTACAGCATAGGACTTCTTCCAAGAATCCTGAAGAGAGAGAAATATAAATCAAGCTGTATTTTCTTTTCTAAATCCTCACTTGGTAACAAAGAACTTGCCAGTGTACAAGTGCAATGAATTGTATTCCTCTGATGCCAATAGCTTGATAAAAAGCAAATATAAAATCTTATCAGTTGAAGTCACAAGGTACTTCTGTAGGAACTGGGCTGTCCTAGTATTTTTGTAAGAGCCATGTAGCTCCTTCTTCCAGCCATCTCAAGGTTTTCTGGCTTTGTGTAGACCCTGCTGTGCCTACAAATCAACAGTGGGAAGGAGAAAGCCATGACTGAAGAAGCAGAGCCAGGCATTTGATTTGGACAGTGAATCTGCAGATGGTTTGTCATGGCTGTGGGGCTCACTGCCCGTTCTTGTTTACGTGAATAAACATGTGCAAAGGGCTGATGGAGTTCTGAGCTTAAGACATGAACCACTAGAAAATGAAGTTGATTCATTAGAGCAGCGTATGGTGCATTGTTGGGGAATACTTTTTTTTGTGGTCAAATAAAATTTTGCTGTGTAGAGAAGTGGTCCTAGTACTAAATGGATTTAAGTGTCTCAGGTAGATGTGGGACCTGTTAATTTTGGTGCCCTGTGTCTAACAGAGCACTGCAGCAGATATATAGAAGGGAAAAAAATCTGTAATTGGCAAATGTGGGATAATATATGTGTACTTTTCCAGTTTCTCCAAAACTAGCTTTCCTCCTCATGTCTAATTACAAGAGGTAGAGTGAAACCTTGAAGCAGATGACTCAGAAGACTGAGATTTTCTGTTATCATTGCCAGTTATAACTCTTAAGTGTTATACACAAACTTATTCAAAATGTCTTCCTGAGAGTCAATATGCTGTGCAGGTTTGCACAGCATATTGACTCTCAGGATTGTCAACAACGTAGCCACTTTTCTTTTGGCTTAGGTAAAACTGTGTAGGCTACAACCCTTCTGATTTTCTAAGGAAGAGGAGGACGTGGTTGCTTTTCAGTTGTTTATTTCTTGATATTTCTATTAAGAGCTCAAGACTTGTCCCACTTCATGCCTTGTTACTCATATTAAAAGTGAGTATAGAAGTTCATTAACTTATACTTATTACCAGCCATTACCCTGGCATTGTGTGGCTGTCTGGATATTCACAAGTGTACTGAAATCTTACTAAAGCTTTCTTTCCTGGAAATTACTAATGCACTAAAGCTGATATGTCATAAATTTTTGTTTTATTAGGCTCCATCCTGTTATCTGTTAATAACTCTATCATCAGAGTACTAAGTGTTTCCTTTCCTTTGTTAAGGTGTAATTTTTAATTGTTTTGTAGTGGAACTTGGATGTCACATTAAAATAGATCCTGAAATGAAGGAACCCTTTTGCAAGTGCCTCTCCAGATCACATAGCTGCAAGGAACCAGTCACTTGTATTTCCAGAATATTTGTAAAGCATGATCATGTGCTCCTCACTGTTCAGGGAAGACAGTTATATATAGCTGTCACAGTCATTCTCTTATGAGCAAATATCTCCTGTTGTGATAATCGTTGTATTGCTTCTCATGGGACTCTCTTATGCCAATCATTATTACTGTGAGATTTGCTTCATGGGACCAAACTCATTACAGTGGATCTCCTCCTCCCCATTGTCATCAATCTGTCTGTCAGTTGCCTGCAGATTTTTCCCTCTCTGTGCCAGGATGGGGCACAGAGGCAGAGATGGGGCTTGGATGCAATCCAGTTTTGTCAGGAGTAGCAGTTAAAAAGTTGGAGGTAAAAGGGTTTAGCTACTGCGCACAAGCAGAGGGACTGTGCATCCAGCTCATATTCATCACTGCTACAAGCATGGTCAGAAGTATGAATTCTGTGTGCAATGGGTTGCCAAGTAGTGCTAAATTCCTTTGGGCAGGGCAGTGGGCCTGTGGCTGTGTTTCTGCTGAATTTGCTGAATGAACAATATGACACTTATATGGCTTTTTGGCAGCCATAAGAGGATAGGCATTACTTAGTCCAGCTCATGGCTTGCAGGTGCAGAGTGAACCAATTATCTTCTTTTTAATAAAGTTGAATTATAGCTATATTTAGTACCTGATCTGTGACACACCGCTGTGGTATACTTGATTTAGGTATCAAGAGACTAAAAAATTGAATTTATACTGTCATGGAGTCACAGTGTCTAGTGTCATTGAATCACAGAATTAGCTATGGCTGGGTTTGGTTTTCCACAGGAATTTTATCCCTTGCTTCAGTGAATTAACAGCTCAAATGTACATGTGATTACTTCTGAGCTAAGCATTGACTGTGCTGTATCACTGATTCCTGGATTCACAGAGGGGATGGTCAAATGATACTGTTGGATGCTGGCCAAGGGTTTCTAATGTGTGGAGAAACTGCATGGACAAAACCATCCTATGAAGAAAGTAGCTGTGTATGGTTGGTAGTGGAAAGACTAGATACACAAGTTCAAAACTGAAAGGCAAACTACTGAGATTGCGAAGTTAAGGAGAAGAGAAGCAGCACTGCAAGCAAAATGTGTTATGACAATAGCACTTAGTAAAGAACCTTTTAAAAGAGGTGATGATGGTGGGACAGAGACCTTTGTTTGACTCTCTCCACCAGAGAAGTTTAGCATAGGATCTCAGTCCACAGTCCTGTACGAGAGCGTTGAGAGTCTCTGGAGTGTGTTCGGAAGCACCCTTCCTTGCCACAAGGCAAAGAAGCACCCTTCCATGCCCTTTAAATATGAATACATGCGCTGAACGGCTTCTTAAATGAGAAGGAACAATTTACCGTAGCACTGGTGACTGTGATGATACTATGCGATCTCCCGCTACCACTTCTGGTGTGCAACTGTAAAAGCTGGGGTAGATGTATCCACTATACCAACAACAACAAAAAAATTGAGGAGGTGCATACACTTCTACAAGTTTTAAAATGGATATGAGAAGCCAAAGTCTAGCTTTGATGCTTATAAATATAGGAAAAGCAAGTCCAAGTACAGTGAAATTGAGATGATCTAGAGGAAGATATATGACAGTAAGCTAAAGAAAATTCCCAGCACTACCTTTGCCTTTATGACTTCAGAGTACGCTTTCTCATGAAAGAAAAAGACATCAAAGGCAAGGGTGGGTTTATCATTTTAAAGCAATACATGTGCTTAGTGTGAAGTTCAGAAAGGAATTGAGGTACTGGAATAGTGCTTCAACAAGTGTCCTACTGAGCATCTTGATGGAGATCAATGCAAGAAAAGAAGTTAAATACATTGCCTCTATCCTCCCAGTTTCAGCCCAGAGCCATACTTTGTCTTTCTGCAGCTCTTGCAAAACTAAAATTTGAACCCTGGGAAAAGTGTACTGTTCTGGTAGAACAAAGAGTTGCTCAGCTATCAAAGCACTGCAGTGATGTCTCATGCTGCCATGTGCACTGTTACAAAAAATAATAATAAAAAAGGATATCAGGTGCATCCTGTGACAGGAGCATTTTAGAGGGCTACTCTTAAAGAGGTCCCTTCTGATTACAGAATGGAACAGAGGAACAAAGAAAGGAAGAAAGAATGAAAAGAAAAAAAAAAAAAAAAAAGAGGTGCAATGGAGAGAGAAGCAGCCAGGCTGTGATTGCAGAGATGTCCATCCTGCCACAGACACTGATCACACAGACTGCATGAAGCAGCCTGAAATCACAGTAACAAAGCAAGTGATAGACAATAAGAATATCGCAACTAGTTTAGTCTCTAACATTGGCTGAACAGCAGTTTGCCTCAGTGCAACCTAATGCAAAGAGAGCTGGATGTGCAGCACAGTGTAAGTCATCTATGATATGGTATGTATCCTACATATAGAAAGCAGGGAAAAAAAGTATACGGTTTGTGATTCCTCTTACATACCTTCCAGAAGGTGGCAGGAACTGTGTGATGGTAGAGGTTAAGAAAAAAGAAAGTTATTGTCAGATAGTATCTGATTGTTATAAAGGATAAAGCAATTTAACTAAAGCAGGTAGACCAAGTAGAGCAAATGCAAAATCTATCAGTGTGAAAGTAGTTTGGTATTTGAAAGTAATGGTATCTGCTATTATTGTCTATGTAGCAGGGAAAAGTAGTTTATTCCCATCCAAAGGATATTGTTAACTCAAATTTTCTTGCCTTGCTTTCACTGTTTTTATTTTCTCTGTATTTTCATACATATAAAGGGAAAAATATCTTTACATGATCAGTGATGATGGGAAGTGACAACAAAGAAGATTATGAATATATAAAGGGATTAAGGAAAAAACAATCCAATTCAAAGGTATATCCAAACCAAAGAAAAACACTTTCTGTTTGTGAAGATTGGTAAACCTGTTACTACTTTTGCTGAATGAGATTTACAGATCTGTAAAATATGAATGTGATGTTTCTATGTGCAATCTAAAAAAGGGAATATGTTATATTCTGGGATGTTTTTCCAAATTCTGTAGGAAAATGTAACATTTTGCATTTATAGAACAGGGTAAACACTACAAGGAGCAATTGTGAAGCAGCTGAGTAGAGAAATGCTTCCCATGTTATACTAAGTTTTAACAGATTGCTTGCCATCACTTTGTGTTTGAGATGACTGCACCTTTGTGCAATGCTGTACTGGGGATGTTTTAAAACAACCGTGTGTAAACCTATGGCCTTCATACAAGTGGAAAATAACAGATGGTAGAAAACAGTGTTTCCTTTATTACGAGGATACAAAATGCTGCATGTGTGTGTGATGGTCAATCCAGCAGTCTAATGGAAAGTATTTGTTTCGTTTCTAAAGGGCTATTTGGGTAATTAAAATGATAATGATACTAAGAGTATTTTGGAGCTAAGGTCAGTGCACCAACAATGGAGAGCTATCAGATTAGAATATTTGTGATGGTCTCTTCAGAAGAATGCCAGCAAGCAATGCAGGGAAAGAGATGCATATTTATGTGAATATAACAGCTCTCAATGTTTAGATGGCTATTCAGTAATAATTTTACCAAATGCATTAGTGTAATTGTTCCATTTATTTCCAGAGATTGTCTGTAGTGCTCTCAGTAGGATCCAGTGGTACTTTGGTGCATACAAATCTATGTGAATGTAAGGGTCCACAAATCATTATATACCTTATATAATACTTAATTATTTTCCTTACTGTGTACAATTTACCTGATAAAATTTAGATATCTTATGATAGCTATGTTAAGAGATATGATCTTAAATACACCATACTCCTGGAATGGTCTCTTCTTCTGAAGGAATTTCAAAATTTGGTTTTGTATCATACAGTTTTTATAGTCATTTTAATTTGATAGTCTTAATCATAATAGTTTGTTTTTTTTTAACACCGAACTGTTTGCTGTAAAAACTGAATGCTATAATGGATTAAAAAAAATGACCATACATCTCAGTGGGCTTCCCACTGATACTTTTACAGACTTATACTTTTTACATATTGTGTGTTTTGTGCAAGTTCAACTTGATTTTGAGGTGCTTTGGTGCAGCATTTATCACCTAAATAAATCTGGAAATGAATCTAAACATTTTGGGTCACCTGATTTTCCTCCTCACCCATCGAGTAGGTGTGTATATGTATTCATAGGCTTATCTCAGCAATCCCACAGTACTGGTGTTTTCACTGTGACCTATATGAACATCCCTCAAAAGATTTGTCTTCATATATTGTTGTAGGGGGAAAGTGGGAGGATGGGATTTGAAGTCTTTTCTTGGAGATCTTCATATCAAGATGGGGAGTATTTCCAGTTTTTGCCTGACACCTGAAACAAGCCTTTTTTCTTCAAATAAAGAAGGACATGCCATTGTTTGCTTACTGGAGGGAAATTAATTTCTTGGGGTTTCTTCCTTGCTGATGCATCCTCTTGGGCACTATCTGAGAACAATGCACCTCAGTGCCCTTCCTCAGCTTGTGCCCACAAAAGGGAAAAGCTGATTTGGAACAAGATCTGTTCCAGGAGAGTTATTTGTGGTATCAAGAAAACCTTTCTTGACTGGTGAGTCTGTGACTTCCCAGTTTCTCCTGAAAGCAAAAATCTGCTAAAATAGGTCGTAACCCTAATAGTCTCTACAGGGGGTTATGTTTGATTGCTCTAGACTCATGCAGAGTTTGAGGTCAGAAGGCTGCCGAGAAGGTTAGAGATGCTGTGAAGATATTTAAGATAGTAGGGTTTTTTTTTGAGAACATCAACACATTTCTCTGCTAAAACATCATGTTTATGAACTTTATTTATTTTTAAGTGTTCAGACTTATAAGCCCAGTCTTCATTCTACCCACATATAATTTATATAACTTTATGAAGAGTGTAAAATGAAATATTTATTCTATTTCAATTTCTCAGTATTTCTCTAGGAAATTATTTTTAAATATTGGCCTTCTCTCCCTATCTGGGTCAGAGAAAAGAATGTGTGCTTCTACGTGGGTTTTTTTTTTTCCAAGATTTAAAAATATGTTTCCTGTCCTCTGGTGGAAGTTTATGGAAGCACTACAGTCTTTGATGACCTGCTTTGTCCATCACCTCACAAAATCCTGCAAATATGAGGGTGAGTTTTCTAATTTATTGACACAGCTCAATTAAAATAGAACAAAAATCTAATCCCTAAATCAGGAGCTAGTTCAGAGCTAGGCTTAGCAAGGACTGGCAAATAAAAAGACCACTCGTTTTAAAAGACATCCAATAAAAAACAAATCAGGTCGGTGATTGCTAGGAGCTCTGTTGTTTCTTTTGACATTTTCAGTGAAAGTGTCTTCACATGCCTATGGCCATTTCAAGTGCCTATGTGCAAGGTTTCATAAAGTAAAATTTAATCGCAAATTCTACATGATAGTGTTCCAAAGAGCACAAAGATTGTTGGTTAGAGAGAGAAAAAAAATGTATTTTGACCGTTTTATTTGTGGACTGTGCAAATGGGTCTAGAAAAGTCTAAGAAAGTCTAAGAAAATTCTAAGTCTAGAAAATTACAGCATTTTCAACTGGCTATTTAGCATAGAACCAAACAGAGTATCTATGTCTCATTTAATTCAGTAGCAATGTTGAATATACTACTTTTAGAATTGTGAAGTGCTATATTTTCATTAAATTAATCCTTCTTCAGGCTATCCAGCTGAGGGGGGTTGAGCAGCTGACAATGAGGGCAGTCTCTTTGCAGTCTCTTTGCAGTGGTGGCCATTGATAGGACTAGATCACAAACTGAACTGACTTCAGCCACAAACTGAAGCATCGAGCATCTGAAGCATCTCCAGAGTCTCCTCTGGAGATCTTCCAAACCCACGTGGATGCAACTCTGTGCCACATGGTCTAGGTGTCCCAGCATGTGCAGAGAGGTTAAACTAGATGATCTCTTAAAGATCCCTGCCAACCTTAAGGATTCTGTGATTCTATAATTATTTATCTATGGATTTTTAAGTCCCTTTTTCCTATAAAGTGAAACTAAGGCACTTATTGCTGACTCTTCCTATCAACTGTGTTAATACAAATGGTCTTAAAAGTATATGAAGCTTTACCTCATTAGAAATAAAAAAAAAAAAAAGAGTTATGCATTTTGCATTTGTTTTGGAGAAGTTCACAAGACCCATTAATTAGCCTAAATTAAGAAGTGCCTTCAGGTGCATGAGTAAAGGCCAGAAATAGTCCTTTTCTTATGCGCAAGAATATGCATGACTATTTCAATTACATTTTCTTTTTAATTTGAAAGAATGAAATGAGGACCTGAATAATGAGCTTCAGCTTTTTTGAGCTAATTGAAAGTTGAGAGCAACATAGGTCTTGCTAATTGCATGGAAAAATTCAGTGGTATATTTTGCAGTGACTACTTGCTATTTTTGTTAATAAGATTCCTGCTTCATTTGCCATGCAATGATAATTCTTCCACAAGAAAAGAAAGATGCTTTACCAGTTACAGAGGTTAAACTGTCATTATCCATGGATTGTGCTGATTTAATGCCACATTATAAAGAAGAGTCATTCTAAGCAACACTGAAAAAGTGGTGCACTGAACATTTTAGCAAGGAGTTCAACACCACACCAAATGAAACGAATTACCCGTGATGATACTTTCAAGGCAAGAGGAGATTTAGGAGGTGAAGGGATAGTTGAGAATAATATTTTTTGCCTGTTTTGTTAGTGCACTTGTATTTGCCATTTCCACAGCTAAGCTTTGGGTTGGCTTTTGAGTAGAATCTATGTGGGTAGAAACCATCACCCTGTATAAAATCTTGGCCCAGTATCAGCAATGGAGATTTTGTCACTAGCAGTTGTAATCTTGGGATTTCACTTTCTCCTCTGCGGTGAAAAGTTGCTACAAAGCATCTGCTTTGCTTGACATAACACTTGAACTTCCTTTAAGAGATGTAGATGCTCTACATCATTGGTCACTCAGTCTATGGATTTTATGCTGCTGCTTATCACTCAGGCACTGTATAACTTTCCCTGTAAAGTTAGTAACTTGGAGAGAAAATAACACTAGTAGAATTTATAAAATCTCTAGTTTTACTTCTTTGGATTTTTTTTTTTTTTGGACCAAAAACCTACTTTAGGTTTCAGCACATCATTTTTCAGACATTGGCAGGAATAATATGAATAATACACTGCTACAAGCCCTAAAATGGTTAGATAATTTGGGTGCAGATATATTAAAACATTATCTCTATTAGCAGAAAAAGATCAGAACTCTCATCAAAGAAAGTGTTCTGATTTACTAGACAAGAATTGCAAAGGTGTCTCTAGTGGTGCTGAACGTGTGTTGATTTACGTCATGTATTACATTTTCTTTTTTTCTTTATTTCTTTTCTTTTTCTTTGGTACTATTAAGGATTTAAATAGTTTCTTTATACTTGGTTTACAGAGGCTTGCTTGGCAAGCACTGTCAGCAATAAACCAATTTCTTCAAATAGCCATAGCTTAAGAAGAAACTGGGCATTTATAACATAATGTATAGTATTTATAGTGTGATGAGATCTGGAGCTGGTGCACCAAGCTCTCGCTTCATCCATTGAGCTTGTCTTCTGAGAGGTGTTCCATCAAGAGAGTTAGGGACTTCTGAAATGTTGTGTTCTAGGACACTGACACCAGGCAAATCTCAATCTTAAAACATATATTTATGCTTAGCTGCTAGGAAGTTTCTCTGTTAGTAACTAAAAATCAAATATCAGTCATTAATTAACAATGAAGTAACAAACATATTGGTTGAGTATTGGAAATAGTTTATTTGATACCATGCTGTTGTTTCTGATGACCACTGTGATTCTTTGTTAGTAAAGTCACAGTAGTAGAACTTTTGATGACAGAAAGCTGGAGTGAAAGTAGGTATCTTTTCTGTTGTCAAACCTCACTTTTCCATAGCTAAAGAGCAGTCTAATCTAAAGAAGATAGCAAATCTGACCTCTTTTTGAGGGTATCAGAACTAGTGTGTTCTGCAGAGCTTGCTCGATGTCAGCTGTCTCATTCCTTCCTTGGCTACAGCAGGTTGCCCAGGACCCTATCAATTTGACTTTTGAATACTTCCAAGCATGAAACCTCCACAAGCTTTCTGAGCAATATGCTCCAGTGTTCAACCACCCATATGTTTGAATGTAAAGCAGTGTAAAGCAGATGGGGCACAATCACAAACTGGACTTAATGATACACTGTCATTTTAACTTCTCATATGGGTTTTTGGAACAATTCATATTAGCATTCAGTGTTTCTGATCACACTGGATATTCTAAAAATCTCTGTTCTTTGGCCTGGAAGACATTAGGTACTGACTGTTGTCTTTTTCAGGAGTATCATGCTTTAGATCGCTTGACCCTTCCTGTTATGCCTTGGTTAAGCTTATATAACAAAGAACTTGAAATGCTCTAACCCTCTGCTATTCTGTTTGCAGTCTGATTAAAATTAAATGAATGCTTATTGTGGGGATAGTAAATTGTGTTTTGGATAAGACTTTATGAAGTTCCAGGATGAAAGCATGAGACTGTCATGACTTGGTGCATGTTTGATCCATGCCTGTGTAGAGCTGTGATTTATTTCCCATTATTGGCTTTTCCACAGGAAAAAAAAATTGGTTTGGTGTAGCAGTATTAAGCTAATGGAAACCTTTATCATTTAAGTGTATATTCAGTAGCTGTATCATTCTTGTTTAGGAATTTACAGGTAAATTTTAAGTGCAAAGATTGTACAGTCAAGTGGATAGAGCACTTGGCAGGAGACTGAGGGATTTTTTTTCAGTCTAGAAATTGAGTCTTTGCACAATGTTTGGTACTTCATCACTTACTCCTTCTGGCCTTGCTGCCCCACAGGAAACAGGAGACTGCTTTACAATGAGATCTGTAAGAGTCTAATAATGTTTATAATGATATAGTTCTCAGCAAAGTTTTGGATAATTATCTTGATCTGTGTCATGAGTTTGATTTTTTTTTCCTTAATTGAATTAAGGTTTCATATGTGCAGTTCTGTGTATCAGTTGTACAAGCTGATCCTTGATGAACCAATGAAGGAATTGTAGTGATTTTTTAGCTTGTAAATAAAAATTCTGGTTTTAGTGGGAATTAAGATGTTTATAATGGAACCCTGTTCTTCCACTGGTCTCCCATGTCCATGGTCCTTTCAAGATGTGCCTGTCCCAGCATGAATCTCATTTCTCCACATCTCTTTTCATATTTCTCCTCACATCTCCCCTCTTGTGTCTCTTCTTGTGCCTGTATTCACATGTGTCCTGACTTGCCCCACAATTTTCTCTTGTTGCTTGAGGCTATCACCCTTCTTTATGTATGCTTGAGTAGCAATACCACATACATCTCTCTGACAGTTGGAGATTTGGTGGATGATGGGCTGTTTTATCTATTTCAGAGCCATCCAGCACAGGCTCCTGTTAGGGGAGCTCTCTACTACCAAAACTCTGTCTCTGTTTTTTAAGCTCACACTACTTCTTCAGAAGTAATTCTCAGATAATTCACTGAGTACTAGTTGTTACAGGATGGTGATCTATTGTTGCTGTCTCTGCTGCTGAAGTGATACTATAGCGTTAACAAGTACTGATCTATCCTAGATATGTACCTGTTGCTCTCTGCGAAGTAAGAAAGCATTAGAATATAACTGCTTTTCTTCTTTTTTTCTTTTTTTTTCTTTTTTTTGGAGAATTTCTTTAGATGGTTAGTAACCTGCAAGAAAATACCTTATTTTAGAAAATTTCTCTGCGCCTTGATTGTTGATGTTCATTCTACTTTTTCTCCCTGTTTGATCCCAGAAGAAATAAAATCTCTTCAGCATTAATTCTGCTTTCTTTATTGTCCTTTTTAGTTAATTGTCAATTCACTTATGTACTTTCTATGTCTGTATTCATCTCCCATGAGAAATTAGACAATATTCTCCTATGCTTAGTTCAAGGGCTTTCTGAAAATGAATGCAGGGTAAACTGAGTAAGATGAGAACTAGCTTGTGCTAATTAATTCACGAATATTGTATTATCCAACTGCACTACTTTAAGAGCAGAACCATGTTACAGAGCTCAATATTACTAATATTGCCTTTACACGATTCCTTAATTAGTTGAAATATGTTTGACCTATCTGTAGTGCTCACAGAGCAGACATTAAAAGGTTACAGGAAGTGAAATTCAAATAGCTTTTTTTTAGAAGTTCCTTAACACTGCAGTCAAACTGATGGAACTAAGAATAAAAATAGAGAACTCAATAGAAAATGCTAATTAAAGGTTTTTTTCCAGTTGCTTGGTCAAAGACTTTTCACTATGAAAAATTGTTTGATAGGGAGAGACTATTGCGGATTATAAAATCAGACTGCCACTAAACACTTCATTTTTACACCTTCTTATAATTCCATGATTCTTTGGGTAAGCCTTTCTCTGACTGCTGGGTAGATTGAAACATCAAGGGCTTACTTAGGTCTGTGAGTGAACTATCTGTGTACTCATCGCCAGCTGGAAAGGAACAAAGGTTGGTTTGAGCTCACTGGAATCATACTGATCCTTTATTTTTTTAGAATGTGAAAAGATCTGCTATATCAGCTATAAGCAAGCAAAGAGTTTACCCATGCTAGGAGAAGTAGCTGGCCTGAACAAGTCATCAACTGCTTAATCCAACAGTTGTTTACCACGTGAATGTGTCATTAGAGCACAGAAAGCTGGCATGCCCTGTAGGTAATGTGCATTTTTAAACATAAGGTTGCACATTAAATGTGAAAGAACAGTCATAGTTATACCTATTTATCATATCAAGATCATTGACATTAAATTAGGCAAAATTGTATGCCTACCAAAGAGCTTTGCGATAATCTGTATAATTTGCAATTGTTTCATCATTTCTTGAGCATATTTCTTGAATTACTGAGTTGTTTTGAAGCTCTGTGTTTGGGTTAGGTAGACATAGTAGTCACAGCAATTGGAACAAAAAGCATAGCTTTAAGTTACAGGACAATAGAATGAAAATACTCAGTCATTTCTAAACCCAATCTGTGCAAGCATTCATGAATGTGCTAAGATATTAACGTCTTTGCAGTAAGACATTGGAAAAACAGGGTTTGCAACAGGATGCTCAGTATCCCTGGGACAGAGAAAGATTTTGATGTAGCAGTGCTCTTTAAGCTATTCCCACTCCTAAGTCTACCATTCTACCACTCACAATTAGTTGGCAGAACTAAAAAGAGGACCATGTGGCACAAGAGACTGCAGCATGAAAATGTTAAGGACTGAATGTTTTTTTTTCTGCAGTCTAAACTGGTTTGGATTAAATTGTTCTTTTTGAAAACAATGTCAGTAACCTACAATTTAAAACTCATGTACTTATCCTTTAAATAAAGCTGAAGTGTGCTTGAAGAAATAGTCATTTTGAAAATCCAGAATATTTGCATTTCAGAATTTGCACGCAATGTAGGGGAGGAATGCCAAACATGTCACAGATGCCCTTTGCTAAATATTTTATTTGACTCAAAGCTGTATTTTTCAATGATTAAAAGCTCAGAAGCCATCTTAACACTGTGTGGCTTCACTAGTCTTCACTGACATCACTAAAGACAGGTCAAGTTAATGCAGTTCTAAAACATTACCAAAAATTTCATAAGCATCATGTGTCTTACAGATCTTGGTTAGATTTTGAAGAATTAGCATAGAAGTTATTAAACTGGCATGAGCTCACTGTCAGCTGCA
Source organism: Nothura maculosa (assembly GCA_032353885.1). NCBI lineage: Eukaryota > Metazoa > Chordata > Aves > Tinamiformes > Tinamidae > Nothura > Nothura maculosa. Next base: position 287,042 of record JAUBOD010000285.1, on the reverse strand, counting down.
ATCCTGGATAGATAACCCAATTTCTCAAGCAGAGGCTTGGTATCCTCTGTTGAGCTCTAGTGTCTGTGTTGCTTCTAGCTCCCCTCCTGAGAGCTTGTGGAGAAGCATTGACCTCTCTTTGGACATCACTGACTCCACGTGCCAAGGCAAATATTACCTTGATGCCAAGACCTGAAGTAAGAAGGCTGTACAAGCAAAGGAGCACCATACTCTGAAAAATGTGTCAGCTTTCACCTGTGATATGTCAGCTTCCTCCCTGTAAAGATGGCACATGGGGTGAACCCTGTCGTGGTTAAGGAAGAGTTTCTGTATGATCATTAAAAGTGGGGTTGGGTCCACCCAAAATCTGTGTCTTGTCTTTATGTGCCTATATTTAACCTGAGAGCTGAGGATTTAAAGTCAGACTGGTCTTCTGGATGCATTACCTCAGGCATGCACAAGAGTACATGAACGGTTAAAATTCTTTATGTTACTCCATATTTCTCTCCTTTCATAATTTCTATGCTGTAAAGAGATTGAATATCCTATTGCATAGTGTCACAAGGTTATGTGCAATTAAAATAGTGAATAGCCTGAATTAATATTAAGTAGGAAAGCTTTTGTGAGTTGAATGTACTAATTTATAGCAGGCCAGAAAGGCACTGAAACAATGGTCCCATCATATTATGCTTGCTTCTGTCAGTTTATTTTGCCTGAGTAAGCCATGCTATCGTCTTAACAGGTTTAATGTTATGCAGATAAGCATTTTGATTGCAAGAGTAAGGCATTTTTCAAGTAGAAGTTCACAAATTAATTTACGTAAAATTCTGGATTAAAAAAAAATTATGATGTAGGCAAGACTATGAGTTTTGTGCTAAAAATACAATTCTACAGTATGTCCTGGGAAAGAATTATTGCCTTTGGATTGGAGAGAATACAGTTTTATCTTTATTACTCTGGTCTATGGAAGGTGTGCCTTATAACAGGCAGATTATTTTGTAGAACAAGTCAAATCTTCATGTTCTTTTGACAAGCAGACATTTGAGTGCCCATGATATGAACCACATTGTCTTAAATGTGTAGTTTCCAAAAATTGAAGCTTACTGTATGTCATTGTCTTGTGTTTTTCAGGATACTAATTTTTTTTACGGTGCCTCCCCAAGAAGTGTGACGAGAAATGGCTTTAGGAAACAATACCCAGAGGAGCTATTCCATCATCCCCTGTTTCATCTTTGTTGAGGTAAGTGAATATTCAGGTGATTCAAAAATTAACATTAAATAGCACCAGGACTAGGATGCACACAGGTTTGCCCCCTAGGAATAAAGTCATTTTTGATCTTATTATTCATGAGGAAGAATGTTTTTTTTGTCCGATAAGGTTAATATTCAGCATATCACTCAGATGGTGAAGCACCCTGAAGACAGTTCTGCATGAGTTAGTCAGGGCTCAGATGCAAGCATACCAAATAAAGTAGATACAGTGTGTTTTCAAGGATTTTCTTCACCTAATTTGCTGGTTATTCCTTGCATATGCAATGCAGAAATGAGAGGAGGGACTGATATCAAAGACTTGTACCAAATGGTTGGTCAAATCATCAGTTTTTGCCTCAGAGCACTGACCTCTCTCAACCAACATAGGAAAAGGATAATCCCTGCCTTGCTGCTGTTCATTGTTCATAATATCTGCTTGAACCAGGAGATCCAGCTTGCTGTTTGTCACTCTTCACTGTCTATGCTACTAGCTTACCCTAAAAGCAGAGAGCATCCCTGGGCACTTAAAGTTTTTCTTGAGACATCAGTGGGCAGGAGGAATCTGGTTGGAAGCTGAGGACATAGAAAAAGCTGATGGCAGAGCTCAGCACAGCTCATTCAGAGCCACAGATACCAGTGTATGAGTGTAGCTGAGCCTTGTCATATTTCAGAGGGTTTTGTCACTGTCAAAATGTCCAGATTTCTAGGAAATCAGCCCCTGCTTCCCAGGAAAACCAAAAGGCTGCTATTTCTGAGAAACAGGACTGCTAGTTAATCCCCTTCATTAAAGAAAGAAGGGTTAAAATTGGAGGAAAAACAGCAGAATAATCAGAAGAAAGCCTATATTAGAAACTATCAGAAATAAGATGTCTCATATGTATTACTCAAAATGAGGTGTGTGAAGATTTTTAGTTCTATCAGTGATGAACCTAGTTGGTAGCCTATGACAGAGCTATAAATTGACCTTGCTGTAGACAAGAATTTCCTTTCCTATTGACAAAGGAAAGGGAAAAGAACTATTTACCACTCTAGTAAACTTTCTTTGTCCTTTCACAAACTAGCCTTGCTAATTAAAACTCAATTTTAAATTAAGAATGAGTCAAAAACAGAGAGACAATTTTTGAAAGTATGTTCTTTATCTGCTACAGTGAGTGAAAAGATGTGCCAGCTCTATCTGTTTTTTCTCCCTCTTTGTCCATGCTATAGATTATTATTGTTCAGCTATTGCAACTCTAAATACATAGACTTAAATCAAATATTGTAGCTATAAAAAAAAAAAAAGTAGGAAATCTCATTTCCTGCTGGAAATGCAGAGAGAGTAACCATTGAATCTGAAAAGTCCTTCCAAATCTGAATGCACACTAGAAGTGCTTTGCTTTTCATGATGCTGTGACTGATACTAAGGGACCCCAATTTTATTCTCTATCCTAGAGAGTAAATCATGTGATGGATGGCATGGGTTAGAATGGGCTCTATTTTTGTAAAGTTGCCACAAGAGATGATTAGCTGAACAATACTTCACTGCATTTGCTAAAGTCACATAGAGGACAATAAAACATGTTGCCTGTTTCTCTCATGAAGCTTTTCTATGTGAAAACAGTTGTTTTTCTGGCAGCAGATATATGAGGTTGTCATGAGTAAGGGAAGAGTAGATTTTATTACAGTCCTGTTCCCAAGGCTATACTGCCTCTCTCCACTATCTTCACCATAGGATGTCGTTCCTTGGTTGTGAACTTTGAGATATTTGCTGTTAAGAAAAAATGACTTTTTTTAAAATTTGAGTGTTGATCACATTATATGCCATCCCAGTAGATATTTGTGAATTGTCTGATACACTGTGTGGTTTCGCTAAATTGTGATGGCAGTGGTGAAAATGAAGTGTCACAAACAATTGTGGTATTTTAAATAGTATTGTGCTTCAGTCCATATAAATTTGATATTTCTATAATTTCAGTGGTTATTCACATTCCATTTTTCTCTATTTCATTTTCTTTACTCCCAACTAACTTGTAACTGTTATAAAACTTGACTTGAAGATGAATGGCTCATTATAAGAACTTATGCCCTATGCCTGACTTTACAAATTCCTTTTTATATTCAGAACAGGAAATTTTAAGTAATATAGAGGTAGCATGTAACATCTAATCTATAATGGCAGAAATGTTAAATCAATGTTTTCCATCCTTAATTAGAAATGTAGTGCCATATTAAGAGTAGATTTAAAGACTAAATGGGAAATCATTAAACTAATCTCAGCCACTTAGTGAATGTGAGTGTCTGTTACAGGTATTAGGGGTGGCTTTCTAGGTGCTTTGTGTTATAACATATATCATTACATGTTGATATTTGTCACAGACATTCATGATGACTTACTATGTTAGATTTTGTTAAAGACATAGTAAGTTGATTAGGAAATATGCCAATGCCTTCCTTTTCCAAGCCTCCTTTTGCTCATCAGTAAAAGGAGCCTTCAGGGGCTCTAACTAAGCCTTGGCTCACATGAGCCTGCAGAAGATATAAAATGGTTGAAGCAATTACACTGATGGCGCTGGGAGCAGTGTATGGGCAGACAAGTCCTGCTCCTTGAGGACAGATGTTTCCTGGATGCCCTAGAGCATCTTTCTTCTCCAGGAACCTCTGGAGCTTTGTGGCATTGGTGGGGATTCCAGAGCATGCTGCCAAGTGTAAAGAGGGCTCCTCAGCTCATTTTAGGCCCTCTGTTTGTTCCAGAAATTGCAATAGCACATAACAATCCATTTGAGGATTTTTTGACAGGTGAGAATGCTTCCTAAAGTGATTTTGAGTGTGGTAAGCCAGCACAAGAGAAAGTGAGAGAAACGGCATCTAGGAAGACAAGCACATTTCTCCTTCACATCCTTCCTCTTTCATGCATTTCTTTGATTTGTGGTTGCCAGAGCTTTTTTGTAGGGCATCTCCTCCTTCCTCACGTTATTGGGGCACTACTGACCAAGTGCTGTCAGAAGCATCTTTAATGATATTTTAGCAAGCTACTGCAACACTACTTTGCAAGATCTAGTCAAACGTTTGTTTTTCTTTACCCTCCCACATATTGCAGAGCTGACATTGGCTACTGGCCACTGTCACAGAGCAGTCACCAGTTTTTACAACTATTTGGAAGGTAGTTCAATTCAGGATTGCCTTTTAATTTATTGTCTATATTAGTCTGCCTATATTATATTATTGAATTACTGTGGAAATACACTTGTGAATGAGAGTAGAAAAGGGTAGAATTATACCTGCCATATATTGTTTTTGTACCCTGCATTTTCAGAGTCTCTATATTCTGCATATAGGGAATAAAATTTCAGAACAGTTAAGCTAGCCTCAACTGTAGACAAGAAGTATGTCAATGAGTGAGGACAAGCAGGATAGAGATGGGAGAATTGTAATGTCTGGCAAATCCCAGTATTGTTCCAAAATTAATGATGAGCATCCTGAGGTCCACATACAGCAATGCTGGCTCACATCTCCTTCTGTTCCTTGACTGGGTTGCTAGTTTTCTAAGACAAAACTCATGCTAGGTAAACAGAGGGGAGCAGCATAATGTGTGGCTTTGATTTTGGTGCAGAGTGCTTACACCTATTTTCACAGCATTTTTGACACCTATCATTATTAATAGGAACTGTAACATAGTGTGATAATTGCACTTGCCAGAAGATGCTGCAAAGATACCTTTAGTTATTGTTAGTAAAGAGCATTCTCATACATGTTACTTCAATATGGAGGCATGCAAAAGAATGTGTAAGTCACTGCATGTTGAAAACTGGCAACACCTCTTCTCCCATGGAAAATATTGCTTTATTGTGCAAAATATTGCACCTGGATTCTAGTTGTCTAGGAAAAAAAAATAGGAGAATTTATTCTGGAATCTGTACTGATGTCCCCTCATTTACCTCCTATTTCTTTTTCCATTTCTTTTCATTCTTTGTCAAGGGCTTGTTTTACGCTATGAGTTATCTGAGGATTTATTTCCAGGCACAAAACTCAAGGGGGATGAGCTGGGGCATCTTATACACATGAAAACATAGTAATTTTCTGGTACTAGGTTTAATTAAACTGCCTTAAACTGATCAAAGAGTTAGTGAATGTGAAATGACTTCAATGTGACTGATGTGTGAGTCTCATTGTTTTTCATTGTAGATTATTGTAATCCTGACAATGAAAAGGTAGGCTAGGGCAGACTCAAATAAATAACACCATCAAATCTTAAAAGGCTGGACATCTTTCAAATTCTATAATCTGAAGATCCTACTTTTGTATGATAAATTCATTATTCTGCCTTCAGGAAAGCTTTTGCAGGCAGAGTGGAAACTCTTTCTACTTGACAGCTAAATACATAGTGCATTATGCAGAAGATTTTGTAAGGAAAATCTCTCTTCCCTTGAAGAAAACAACTGTAACACAGTGAAAATTACAGCAAAATATGAAGATCTAGTCTTACTCTCATATTAGCTTTGATTTGAGCCTGTAGGTATGCTGTAGCATTGCAAGGTTCTTGTGTTTGCAGTTCTTGGTGTAATTTTTCATTTATGTTTTACTCACTTTTAATAGTGGACTCATTGGGTCATCTCCTAATACTGGTTAAAATCTAATGATAAGAAAGAAGAGTTTTGATTTTCAGGATCAGAGGTGTCTCTTCTTTCTCTCCTCTGAGTGATTCTTTAGCAGAAGAATTTCCAAGATATTAAGATCATTTGTGGAAGTGAGACAAATGCTTCTTAAGTCCTTGTTTTCTGGAACATCACAGTAGGCATTAGGAAGCTCTGAGAACATGCTGAATTTATAACAATCAAGATATACACGAGACTTTCCTTTTTTATCTACAAGTTCTGTAAACGTGAAAATCTTGCTCACTTGAGTGTGCTTACTGGTACCCTCTAATTTTGAGCATGTTATTTAGCAGGCTCTGTGGGAGGTCGGTAGAATTCACCAGTTCAGTGGCACTGGTCTTCTTCTCATTTGCATACTGTAATCATCAAAGCAACATTTGCAAAAGATGTGAAAGTTCCAGTGACGGCATTCCGTCTGTGTTTCAAAAACATAAATATTTCTCTTCTAAGAAAAGTTTGTTGATTGCACTACAGCTTTAATGATATATTTAAAGCCACATAAAGAGCCAAATACAGGATTACAGTTTTGAATATTCAAAAAATTGGGTCCAATTTTGAGATAGTAACATCTGGGTGTCCTAGAAAACTCTGATTAAGTAGAAACTCTCATTAACTGAAAAGACATCCTAAGTTGAGCTATCTTCTAAATAGTTGAAATAATTGATGACTTTCTTTTGCAACAATATCCAGGATCAAAAGTGCAATTTTTTTTGTTTTCTGAAAAGGTAGACTAGGATCTCCAGATACTTCCATGCCCTGACTCAATCCTTTCCTTTACGATAGTTGTCTTTCATGAACATAACAAATTAAATCTCTCTATGCCTGATTTCTCCATCTGTAAAATGCATCTGGTAGTACTTGGCTGCTACAGTGGGTTGAGATGAGGACAAAATACCCTAAGGGACATCTGATGTGCTGGTGTTGTATAAACTCCTCATCGTTAAATCGTCTAGTTAGACTGATTCTGTGAATTGGTGATGACAGCTGCTGCACAAAATAGCAATAGTTTCTTTTGGAGCAGGATGGTGTTTCTGAATAAACTCCCTGCTGTGGTCACTTTTGTTGCTCAAGTTTTTTTATTGCTTGTTCTGCTCACTCAGCATATATGTTTCTTTTTACTCGTACTCTTAAACGCCTCTATACATTCCCTGTTTGCCAGTCACTCCTTATTTGCTTTCTTTGTCCTTCCACTAAATACCTCCTTTGTTCCAGATGGCTACATAACTCTGTATTGTAAAATTGGCTTAATCTCAAGGAATAGTTGTCTGCTGAACATTGAATTAATTCTGTTAAATTACTAAGCGGCTTTAATGTTACTTGAAAAGTTTGCTTTCTTAAAAGATAGTCCTTCTAGGCATTTAACAACTGGGAAGAAAACATTGAACTTTATATGGCAAAAAGACTTGTGGCTGAGACAACTACTCTGGAAAAAAAAGAACATTACTATTTGATCCTGGTTAACTTTTGGACAACACTGACTTTTAAAAGTAACATTAGGAGGCTAGATAAATTAGCCGCTTTACTGAATTTTTCTTAAAAATGTAAGTGAATGAAGGACTGTAATGTTGCTTGCAGCCATGTGAGACCCATTTTATACCCTCTTCATCCTGATAATTCCATGTCACACATAATCTTTTTGATATCCTGAATAACATCTTGAGATTTGCACCAATTAATTTGATGTAGTTTTCATGGGAGAGGTTAAAGATATCAAGAATTCTTTGCTTATAGGAGTGATAAAAATTGCATTCAATAGCAGTGAAAAATATTGACAGAATATTGTCTTAGCAATTTCACTCTAATTTGATAATAGTCTAAATAATAACTAAATGGAAGAATTTTGCATCTAGGCATAATAAACAGTTTCATGAGGGAAAGAACTTTATTTTTAATCTTTTAGTGTTTAAGGATATTGAATTTGCTTTATTATATAAATAGATATACATATTACCAAATTAAAAGTTAAAATAAAACCCATAATTTTGGTATATAACTGCTAGGGAAGCTAATAATTATTTATCTGCTTATAAGGAAAATAGTTATAAAACAAGGTTTCATTTATGGAAATTTTCTGCGTTAAAGTTGAAATGTAGACTTCAACAAACACCGATGGATGTATATTTTAAGATGGAAGATGACTATGGCTAGACACTTAATTAGGCTTAAAATTGTTAGTAAAATAATAATAAAATCTATGCTAGAAGGTTTTTAACATGAGCAATAATCTCCTTGGGAGAACAGAATGATATTATGGATGAAAATAGCTGCTCATTTTTCCCTTCTTTTCTTTTGACATACATACTTAGATTTCTGTGTTTCTGTTGCAGATTGTGGAAGATAGTTAACCTGTTACTTTCTGTTTTCAAACTTCAAAGTCTGGAGAATTTTTCATATTTTCCCTCTGCTCCTAACCACATGATACTGAGTTATTTATTTCCTTAGGTGTATGAAAAATTGAGACCTTTTTGTCTGTTTTGTGTTAGAGATATTTTAAGAATATCTCTAAGTTTTATTTAGCATAATACTTAATTTACATAAGCTGCATGAAATTTTAAAATGGGTGGATGAGAATGAATAGGGGTATCTGTACTAAATCTGAATGCAAGTATGCATTGTCCTGAGAACTACTCAATAGGAAAAGACTAAGAAATCTCCCAGCAAAAGAAGGTGTATACTTCAGGAAACTAAATTTGTTTTATCTTTTGGACAATGGTTTTGACATCTGGAAAATTTTGTAAAACAAAGTAGTGTCTCTTTCTTTTTAAATATCATGTCCAATTTCATCATACTGCCAAAGGGATTCTCTTCTGGCCGCTGACCAACTACATCAACCATAAGAAAGGATGGTTTTGTTCTAGCAGTGTTTCATGGGTGAAGTCATCAGGACCAGTCTTGCAGCAAACAGATTCATACAAGCAATTTAGCTTTTAAAGAATATTGGCATTGTCTGTTCTTCAGGAATTGTTGTAGAGTTTAAGAAACAGCTTTAGGAATCAGTCTGCCAAGTCTTATGCTTCTTTTCTAAACCTAAGGTATTGCACCAATTTGAAACATCCTCGAGACAGTGTCAGAACATTTTAGTGTCTTTATTTGGGAAGCAAATAGCTTTTGAATTATGGTGTAATCTTTTGAAGAAAATAAGCTTTTCTTCTTTTGAAGAAAAATAATTTATCAACAGTATCTGGAACCATCTAAAAATAAATAGTTACAGCTACTATGGAAACCATAGAATGTTATAACAAAATAAAATAAAACAAAACAAAACAAAACAAAATAAAATAAAATAAAATAAAATAAAATAAAATAAAATAAAATAAAATGCTTTTTTTCGGGAGGAAAGAAAGATACTATCATCCAATTGTTTGAACTCACTTGGTCAGTGCACCTCAGAGTTCAATGCTTATTGGAGACCTCTGGGGCAGTCCGAAGCCTGCCACTTCCCTTTAACTCACCACCCCATCGCGGCATTTTCTAATAAATACTTTTTCTGTTATTACCTTCTTTTATAGTCATGCTGAAATTTAGTTGTGTGTATCATTAGGAATCTCTGAGATGTTAGTGAGATTTGGACGTAATACAAATAGTTCTGGGATGACATTTACTATTCCTAAAATCTGATCCTGTGCTTTCTCACATGGTTAATTTTGGTCACATGCATGTTTCCAGATAGGAATTCTGAGGCTACTGAAGAGGATATACAGGAACTGTTCATATGCAGAATTATTTGTGGGAAATACCTGTGAAGTGCTATTGCAGAGAACTGGTGTTTTGAACCTCATTACATCTTGCACAAAGGGTAAATAGGTAAATAGGTGCACTGAGGTCTGACATACATGAAATCAGTACTTACGATGATTGCATACAATAATGGTTGGAGTTTTACCTTCATAGAGTTCATCAGTTCAGCTTGATGACATACCTAAAATTGCACTTTTGACAAATATAGCCAGTTTAGGCAATATCAGACTTAAGAGACCTGTGATTCTGGTACAAATACACAGCTTCTTGGAGCTCTGTAGTCTGACATTAGAAGACCAGGAATAATCATGTATTGTCATCTTGAACCAGAGTGATTAATGGGCCATATTTCTGCTGCAGAAAGATTTTTTTTTAGAAATGGCTGTTACACAAATGATTTATCAATATTTTACTAAACAACTAGTTAATTGTTACAGAATTGTTTCACAGTTTGTGAAACCAAGTGGTTGTTTGTAACAGTGAGTAACTCTCACTTTTTATGGAGTGTAGATGTTCTTTTTTACAGTCCATCCTGTAGTCCCCCAAATGTAAGATAAAATTTCCGATTTCCTAGAGCTTGACATCTTAGCCTGTTTGTAAATCAGGAGCATGCAAGAATGTGAAACTTTTCCAAATCTACCTCCCCAGTTAATTTCCACTGAACTCCATCTTCATACTTTTTTAACTATTTCTACTAATACTGTGAAAAGAGATGATATTTTTAAGTGAGGCTTCAAGTATATAACAGAGCTAAAATATTATGAGTTTTCAAAACCTAAGTTTGTGCATTCCTCCCCCACAACTCCATTCACAATTCTGTAGTAAAGAGATGATTCACAAAACAATTATAAAAACGGAAGTGATCACCTTTCAGAATGGCTATCTGACAGCATAAAAACTATGATAAAAAGGTGTAGAAAAGGGTTGATTCAGATGTAACAGAACTTGGAAGCAGCAAATGTGATTTAAAGTGATAAGGTAATTGTTTTTTTTTAAAAAAGCTTTCCATTCTGCTGGAAAAATGGTGGAAGCAAATGAAATGGATTTTATAATGCAGTATGCATATTAATAAGGTGGTGTCCATTTAGGTGAAGTGAAATGTCTTTGATAGTTTTCTACTTAATTTAAAGCATTGTCTCCATTTGATTCATATGATTGATCTTGATCCTGTACTCTTGATATCAGCAGGCATTTTCTTCTGGCTGTAACTGCTGCATTCATCAATGTCTAACTACTGTAAACCTGCATTGCTCTATTAAATAACATCAGTGTGGGAGCACAAGCAAGTTCCATGAATTTCAATGAATGCTTTTCCATTAATGACAGAGTGCTTCAGCAGCTTCTGAGGTTGTCAACTTAAAAAAAATCATATCTGAATAGAAAAAGAAACTGAAAAAGGTGGTAAAGTCCATGTTTTTAGATATTTAGGACTAGATTTGATTTTCCATCTTTCATAGATGGTTCCAAAGGGTAAACTCAGAACTGCTATAATACAAAGAGATAAAACTTGATGCCTTGTACACCAGTAAAAGGATGTTGGAATACATTTTTTTAAAATACAGAATATGCCACAAAATAGCCATGAGAAAACACTTGAAATAGATTTTTTTCATGTCAGGTTCATTTCATGGTATTGGCATTGCATTTAATAGCTCACTCCATGTACTTTATGAGTTCTTGCAGATTGTGGACACCCATATTTCTTAGATCAAAGAGTTCTGCAGCTTGACTATGCAATTTACATTTCAGTGTATGTCATTTGGTAGCTTCCTTTAAAGTTCCACACGTCTTATACAGGAAAAAATAACGAACAATACTTCCTTGTTCACCTGTTCATCTATGCCTGGATTTGGTGCATCTCTGTCTTACACCTGTCTCCATCAATCACCTTCCAAGATTAAACCTTAGGTTTAATCCTCCGAAATAGGGAAGACATTTTATACATTATACACCTTACTTTGTGAGATAGATAGGATAACTAGAATTCAGGCACAACTGCTTTCACAGCGATTTCAGGGCTGGGTTTCAGAATCTTCTAGACCTTCTACAGGCCTTATCTGAGATTTTCAAGGGACTCCTGTGCATCCTTTGAGGAACTTGAGGTGTCTGCTGCTATCAGTTAGGCTATCTGCAGGAATCTAGAACTGCTAGCAAGTTGTAGAGCTGTCAGAGTCTGACAGCTGTCATTGACCAGAGATTGCTCTGGGCTTATCAGAGCCCAGTTCTAATCAGGCAAGCTGAAGCTTCTCAGTTAAAACTAGGGAGAGAACCAGAATTCAGAACCACATATATTAGTGCAGGTAATATAAACAGTGGGCAGATGGACCAGTTTGCACAGGCTGGATATACAAAAATGCGTGGACCTTGTCAAGATCCTGCATGGAGGAAGCGGGGCGAGGAGTAGGATAGCTACCCTGGACTTTAAGAGAGCCGACTTTGACCTCTTCAGGGAGCTCCTTGGAGCAGTCC
>JAUBOD010000285.1:258382-268746 GCA_032353885.1 Nothura maculosa | reverse complement strand
AGTCTCCTTCTTTGGAGATCTTTAAAACCCCCTTGGATGCAGCCCTGAGCCATATGCTCTAGGTGACCCTGGGTGTGCAGGGGGTTGGACTAGATGATCTCTGAGGTCCCTTCCAACCCTAAGCATTCTATGATTCTATGATTCTATATTCTAGTGGACAGTTTCCTAATCGTCCTATGGACAGTTTTGTCAGATGGGAAGTCCTATGCCTGTATTCGGATGGGGAGACCTATGCCATTGGAAAATAAGTAACAAATACTCCAAATCTACCCAAACTTTTTTTTTTCCCAAAATGGCTTGTCATATGACACTCCTAACAGAAGAGCTATAATTTAGGGGATATCCTGGACTTCATGTACCAAATCAGAGTTACATTTGTCTCATCGTGATAATGATCTCAGGATATCACGATATGCCCTATATCTTCAGGACAAGCAGCCCTGCACTGCTTTCAGAGAATCACAGAATGGTTAAGATTAGAAGAGACCTCTAGAGATCATCTAGTCCAACCTCCCTGCTCAAGCACAGACACCCAGAGTATGTGTCACAGAGCGGCATCCAGGTAGGTTTTTTAAGATTTTCAGAGAAGGAGACTCCATAACCCCCCTGGGCAGCCTGAGCTCTGGCATCCTCACAGTAAAGAGGACCCTCCTTCTCACATGGAGATGGAACTTCCCATGTTTCAACTTGTACTCATTGCCCCTTGCCCTGTCACCGGCCACCACTGAGAAGAGTTTGGCTCCTTCCTCCCTACATTCACCCTTCAGGTATATATACATATTAATCAGATCTCCTCTCAGCCTTCTCTTCTCCGGGCTAAGCAGGCCCAACTCCCTTAATCTTTCCTCATAAGATAGGTTCTCCAGTCCATTAATCATCTTTGCTGCTGTCTGCTGGATTCTCTCTAGAAGCTCCACAATCCCAGGTCCTCAAATGCATCTGTCCCCTGAATCTCTCTTCCCTACTCCTCTCCTTCTTTATTCCTTAGTTGGAATAGTGAATCTTTAAATTCAAGATAGCATTCAGATGACCGCTTGGCGGAAAAGCTCCTGTTGATCCTGCTAATGGCTTTATCACAATGACTGAATATAGAACACATTGCTACACATCTGAAGGTTAAGAAAGTTCGGTGTTGTTCTCTTTATTTGAAAATACTGATTCTGCAGGTGCCTCAATGGGCAAATCAAAATAAAAGAAACCATGCCCTATACTTTTTTTAATTTAATGTTAACATACTCAGAATATATTTATTTTCTGTTTCTATTGATTATTATTTTATTGCTAAAAAAGTCCTTCAGAACTGGTGTGGTTTAATATGGGTTTCTTTCCCCTAGAAAGTTACATGCTCTGCTATGGTTTGTTGATCATTTAAGGTATTAAGTCCTGAAAGAAGCACTTTCCTGTCTCTATGCAGTCTGGAGTTGGATGGAATGTTAATGCCATCTCCTGAAAAAAACTACATTATTTGCTCCAGAAAGGATATATATTACGCTTGGAGATCATAGGCTTTAACAATACTTTGCAATAATAATAATACCAATCTTAGTATACAAAAAAAAAAAAAAAAAAAAAAAAGGAATCTGATATATTCTTTCTGTTGACAGATGGGGGTTTAATTCTCTCCTCTCCGTACTTGTGTAAATCTCATCCTTTATCAGGATGACCGTCAGACCCAATATTATTCCACACTTCTCAGATTTAAAAAAAAATGATACAGTAAGCATCAAGAAATTAGTCTTAATTTTCACATGTAGAAGATCCCCATTGATACAGGGAAATTCAGAAGGCTCTTCGTATAGTTGTCTGAGATACACTTATTAGTATTATTAAAAAAATCTTTATTGGTCTTAGAGAGACAACAGGCTGCATCTGCTTAGAAAAAAAAGCCCACTGAAATAAAAATAAAATCCTACTGAGATATACGTTTGTATTCATTCTTCCTAAGTGATAATTGAAGTTAACAGTGTAGTTGCTTTTCTGAACTTTTAGAGAAAAACAATAGTATTTTAAAATTACCTGCTGGAAATGCCTCTTATCTTTAGGTCAGTACCTGCTGTCCAGAAAAAAAGTGTGAATTCCTGGTCATTTCTTGTAATCTTCAATAATATGCCAAGGAGAACTATTATTCATAACCAAATATACCCTTTGAGTTTAGAATCGCCCCATTTTCCCATGCGCAATAATACTGTTTGGAATGCCTGATTACAAGTGCTACTGCTCATAAAATCAACTGGTTGTCTTTTAAGCTACATAAAACAATGCAGACTTTTCTAGAATCTGTTGGAATTTGCAGGTTATTAAGCAAATTGCCACTGTGTACAAAGTGGTTTGAATTTACAGGTCTACTTTAGAAAATAAAATGATTTTGTGAAAAATACAGGAAAGAAATCAGAGACATTAAAAATACTATAGATTTTGTGCATTTGTTTGGAAGTTTGGCCTTGGAATTTAATGTAGCATTAATGCCCCCTGCTGATAAGCCTTACAAGATCTACTTTAGATTTAAGTAGAAGTGTGAATATATCAGGCTTAAGGATTTAATAACAAACACTGTATACCAATATAGGTTTTTCTTAAATTAAAAATAAGAATTATAACCCATTTTAGTTTAAATAAATATGTGGTTTTTAGTCTACTCAGTAGCTAAGAGTGACCTGTGCTGTGATAAAACCAAAATATCAACCAAAAAAAAAACTCCAAAACAATCACAAAAACAACAAAATAACAAAGAAATACTTGTCATAAATGAGCCCTTGATACTGTTTATTCAGGAAAAGATGGTATAACATATGCTGGATTTTAAAGAAGAGAATAAAAGTTTACAAATTTGTAAATAAAGAAAATTTTGAAACAGACAAAAATGAAATCTAACTTCTGAGAAGACTCAGAAGTCTTCTCAGACTGAGAAACTACATAAAGTTGAAAATATATATTGTCATTCAGGATTAAACTACGTTTCACTGTGTTCATTATTATCTGTTTTCTAACTAAAAAATAGATAACATTAGTATTGATTTTTCTACAGAGTGTCTTGCAAATGGCAACATGGGTATTAACCGATGCCATAAAAGAGCCAGGGTTTCATTTTTATTTCTCCTTTCAAGCCACAGAGGGGAGTTACTTTTCCTTTTGCTGTTAGTGATTAAAAGGATACTGCTGTGTTTATTTCAGTTTGCAAAAACACTAATGATGCTGCATCTTAACTCTTTGTCCTTTCTGCACTCTGACTGAGATTAAAAAAACTCCTGAATCAGAGCAATGAATAGGTGTCCACAATATTGCTTGACCACCTGAAGCTGGTAGGTCTAACTGAATCTCCACACATCATTTCCTCCAAGGCGTGCTCACAGCACACTGTTAACTGAGTTTGCTCATGGCATGATATTATTGTTCCAGCAGCTTGCTAGGGAAAATCTTATAGGATTTTCTCACTTGTGCTGCAATAGGCCATATTTCCACCTGCTGCACCAATAATTTGAGAAGTTATCCTTGCCAGTGCCTGCCCATCAGCAGCATGGATGTGAAGGCAGTTTTCCTTCCTACAGACCCCACAATGATCAGTTGAAAAGAGAAATAAAAACCACTTACAAGTAACTCCATCTCGGAGTTACAAGTATGGAGAGGAGAAAGTAGGCTGTATTTACTACTTACATATCACTAATCACAGAGAATCACAGAATATACAGAATGGTTAAGGTTGGAAGGGACATCTCCTGGTCAAGCAGGGATACCTGAAGCATATTGTAAAGCCATATCCACTCTAGAGGAGACTCCTTACTCTGGACAGCCTGTTCCATGGCTCTGTCACTCTCACAGTAAAGAATTTCTTCCTCGTATGGAGATGGAACTGCCTGTGTTTCACTTTGTAACCATTACTTGTAGCCAATTTTCTGGCCACCATCAAGAAGAGTTTGGCCCCATCCTCCCTACATTCCCCCCTCAAGATATTTGTGCATTTTGATAAGATCCCCTGTCAGTCTTCTCTTTCCCAGGCTGAACAGGTTTAGCTCACTTTTGAATGTAAGCTCTGCAAATTAAGAAAGAAATATTGGAAAATATTGGTTTAAAATAAGAAAGCTTTAGTAGTGGGTTGAGTGGATTAAGCTATATCTAAAATAAGAGAGTTTTAGTAATGAGTAGAGCGGATTAAGTTATATCTTATTAACAAGTTGTCTCCTTTAGTAAATTTGATTTCCTATATGGAAAGAAGTTATAGCAGTTATAACATCTGTACACCTTTATGACTCTGACTCTGTTAGAAGAATATTGCTTCAACTACACAGCTAAACTCAGAGAAATATGACTTCTTTACAGTGAGCTTGTAGGTGGCTTTATCTTTCTGCAATATAAAAAAAACAAGCAAATTAGTTTCCATAAAAAGTAAACGGCAACTATTTTTTTTACCATGTGTCAATATTTAAGAGGCCACACAGCATTCACAAAACTTATTTTTCCTAAAACATATGGCTTAGAAAGATCCATAGTTTTATCCAAGGTAGTCTTCTTCAGCATTATAAATTATACTTACCCCTAACTTAAGTATTAAAATGGTAGTATTTTTAAAGTAGGCTCATAGAAACCTTCACAGAGACCATTCTTCAGCCATAGCTTCAAAAGCCTGTACATTTAAGTAACTCCTATCTGCTCTGACCTGCCTACCAAGCTGATTTGACTTAAAAATCCTATAACAAAGCCATATTCTCTAAGTGACTGCTCTCAGAATAGATTATAATGCCACAGCTACTTAAGAATATTCTGATTTCAAAATCAGATTATGAATTAGGTTCTATCAAGTGAGTAAGGTGCCCTTCAAGGATGGCAGTTTAGCAAGGTCATTGACTTTCGTATTTTTTTCTGGCAGGGCATGTTACATTTGTTATGTGGTTACTCTGTATAATGGAACCATTCCCTTGGAATTATTTTACAGGAAGTAGATCTCCGATATAGGTTATTTTTCTTACTCATCCTAGAACAACCATTAATTCATTACACATTCCTCAAGCTACTTTGACAGGCATAGTGTGGAAGGGGTTTTGGTTGGACTCGATGATCTGGAAGGTGTTTACAACCATAACGATTCTATGATTCTGTGATTCTACCTAATGTTCACACGCGTGTGCACACACACACACACACAAAGATTATTTTAAAATATTACACAGTTGAACAATTCCATACCACCCACTAAGAACATTCATTTACTGCAGATGGAGAATATGAGAGCTTTTACAGCCCAGTATCCTCTTCTACTTTCTTTAGGGGTGTGTGCTACAGACATACCAAAGAACAATCTTTCAAGTCATGTCATGTGTGATAAAGTGGAACAGAACAGATGCTTAATAACTTGCTGTAGAAACAAATGCTTTGCTGATCCCCGAAGACTTGACACTATTAACTCTCATTAATACTAATGGGAGGTGTGTACCTAGTGAGTAGATGCACACACCTACTCATGCCTCAGTAGGACAATAGGCCTTTTAACTGATAAATCTGGATCAGATGGACTTATAATTAAGTTTTATCTCCATATTTTTTAAAAAAATATATTTATAGGTATAGTATTTTGGGGGAGTTAGAAATTATTTTCCATACCACTTCAGAAATCTGCAGCATGATAATTTGGACTCTTCTTCAAGAAGTTATATCAACAGTTTCAGCACAGATAGTTTCAAGATGCCTGAAAAAAATTCTAGAAATATACTATGAAAAACAAGGCCTATCACAGGAATTATTTTAAGTAAAATTGTCATATAGTGATACTAATTCAGTGGCTTCCAGGAGCCAGTAAGTCTTCTGCCAAGATTTGAAGGAAGTTAGATTACTTAAGAAAAGCCTAGTCAAAAAAAGTTTGTTTTTTTAAAAAATATGTCACAAGGGAAACACCAGAGAGGTAAAAAATACATATCAGATGAAGGACGATGCAGTAAATGGATATTGGTTGGTTTAATACATAATTACAGAGTTCACTAATAGAAATTTCTTGAACTCTGAACAATCATGACCTTCTGATACTTCATCCTAATTGAAGATATTACAGGAAAAATCTTAGTAGTATTGAGAGGAACAGACAAGTTCATCTCAATTGGATCTGCCTCTGTTTGCACTGAGATAAGAACAGATTTTAATTTAATGATCTATTTGATCCATGTTGTCCCTTTCCATTTGGTGGTGCCTCTGAAATCCTTCAAATCTGCTACATAGAAACAGAGAATCATAGAATCCTTATGGTGGGAAGAGACCTCTAGAGGTCATCTAGTCCAACTCCTCTGCACACACAGGGTCACCTAGAGTATGCGGCACAGGGCGGCATCCAAGCAGGTTTTGAAGATCTCCAGAGAAGGAGACTCCACAACCTCTCTGGGCAGCCTGTTCCAGGGCTCTGTCACTCCCACTGTCAAGAAATATTTCCTGAAGTTCCTGCAGAACTTTTGATGCTTCAGTTTGTGGACATTTCCTCTTGCTCTATCAGTAGCCACCACTGAAAAGAAGACAGTCACATCTTCTTCATTCTCTCCCTTGAGGTATTTCTATATACTTATTAGTTCCCCCCTCAGCCTACTCTTCTCCAGGCTGAACAGGTCCATCTCTCTCAGCCTTTCCTCATAGGGCAGATGCTGCAGGCCCCTAATCATCCTTGTAGCCCTGCACTGGACTCACTCCAATAGCTCCACATCCCTCTTGTACTGGGAAGCCAGTACACAGGACTCTGGACACAGGACTACACGTGGCCTCACTAGGGCTGAGTAGAGAAGGATGATCACGTCTCTCGACTTGCTGGAGACGCTCTTCTTAAGGCACCCCAGGATCTCATTGGCCTTCTTGGCTGCCAGGGCACACTGCTACTTCATGGTCAACACTTGTCCACCATGGTGTCCAGATCCCTCTCGACAGAACTGCTCTCCAGAAGGTCAGTCCCCAAGCAGCACTGGTTATTCCTGGAGTCTGAGGTTTTTCCTCCCCAGGTGCAGGGCTTGGCTCTTGCCCTTGTAGAATTTCGTAAGGAATCTCACCATCCAGTTGTCCAGTTTGTTTCAGTCCCTGTGGATGGCAGTGCATCCCTCTCGGGTATCAGCTACTCCTCTCTGTTTCATATCATCAGCAAACCTGTTGAAGTGGCATTCCTTCCCTTCACCCAGGTCGTTGATGAATAAATTGAACAGGACTGGACTGAGGACTGATCCCAGGGGGACTCCACTAACTACAGGCATCCAACCAGACTCAGCATCACTGATTACTACCCTTGGAGCTCTGTCATCCAGCCAGTTCTCAATCCACTTCACCATCCACTCATCTAGCCAACAATTCTGGAGATTGCCCAGGAGGATGCCGTGAAGGACAGTGTCAAAAGCCTTCCTGTAGTCCAGATAGATGACATCCACCACTATGCCCTCATCTATGCAGCTTGTCATTCCATCATAGAAGGCTATCAGGCCAGTCAGACATGATTTCCCCTTGGTGAATCCATGCTGGCTGCTCCTGAGCACTTCTTGTCCTCCACGTGTTTGGAGACAGCAGCCAGGAGAAGTTCTTCCACCACTTTTCAGGGGATGGAGGGTAGACTGACTGGCCTGTAGTTGCCTTGGTCCTCCTTCTTGCCTTTTCTGAAGACTAGCATGACATGGACTCTCTTCCTGTCCTCAGGCACCTCCTCCATTCTCCAGGACCTTTTGAAGACAATGGAGAATGGCTTAGCAATAATAGCTGCCCACTCATTCAGCACTCTGGGGTGCATCCCATCAGGGCCCATGGCTTTGTGGGAATCAAGTTTCCCTAAGTGCTCTCTGACCCAATCTTCGTCGACCCAGGACAAGTCTTCCTCTCCAAGTTCCTTGTGCCTGGGGTCTGAAATTCCTAACAGCTGCCCTTGATATACATGGAAGTAAAGAAAACATTCAAGAACTCTGTTTTTTTTCTCTGTGTTGTCTGTAACCAGGGCACTCACCCTGTTCGCCAGCTGACCCATGTTTTCTGTCTGCTTCCTTTTGCCATTGGTACATGTGGGAATTTCTCATTATTTTGAACATTCCTTGCCAAATTTTGTTCCAAGCATGCTGTAGTTTTCCTTGTTGCATCCCTGCATTCCTATATTTCTCCCAAAGGGCCTGTCCTTTCTTCAACATTCTGTATACTGCTTTCTTCTGCTTGAATTTTGCCAGGAGCTCCCTGTTCATCCACGCAGGCCTCCTGCCCTCTCTACTTGACTTCACAGGGATGCAGCGGTTAATCACTACAGCAGTTAACAGTAACCACTACAGTGGTGGTGATTACCGTTTCCCATCCAAAGAAGTACAGCCCTCATGCTGGAACTCATTACAACAGAGACTAGAATGCAGAAAAGATATCAGAAAGCATTTCTGATATTTGCCATCAGAGAGCAATGACATACTCCTAACAATTCCTTCCAGCTTTAACTTAGCCATGCTATATACATTTAGTGTAAATTTTTATGGCGCACATACATTGTGACTGTCAGATACTCACATATGTATATTCTTAGAAATGCTCTCTTATCACTCATCTTAAAAGTGCACACTAAAATTTTTCACATTTTGCCTACAAATTCATCAGGAGAGCTTTCTTTTCAGAGGGGCGATTAAAGTTACTGGAACTGCCAGTCAGCTTATTCAGCTCTAGACTTCAAAACATCTGTGCAGATTTATGGTGCTCTGCTCGTAAAATTGTGGTGGTTACAATTCATTAACTGAAGCACCATTAAATAGCACTGGAAGCAAACAGGCTGGGCAAGAGCACCAGTAGGTGCCCGATTGACTATTCTCTAATGAACATCTCATGCAAAATATTTATTTGGTTTCTTTTGATAGGAGTAAGAATGTGGTCTTTTATGCTATCATTTGTGTGCAAGAACAATTTTCCAGTTATCAGTCAGGCACATAAAAGGTATTGTAAGATATATCATCAGTTGTGTGTGGGAAGGCTGATAAGCTTGAAAGCATTTATCCAGCTATGAATAAATAAAAAAGGTACTCTTTTATTTTTAAGGTTCATTGATATGGGGTTGCATTATGTTTTATGTAAGTGACGAAATACCCTAGTGCACCAAGAGAAAGAGCTTTATGATGTGGCCACATCATAAAGCCCTAACTTAGTGAGTATATACGTTTTATGGCTAGAGAGAACATCTGCAATTCTTAAAGCTTCTCCATTTTCTCCTTCTTTCTATTTTCTCCTTCTTTCTAGCTTCTTTCTATTTTCCTATTAAGTGCTCTAGAGAATCTTCAGTGAAGGCTGTCATAAAAGCTCTGCTTCCTGCTGTCAACTGCATTTTTACATTAACTTTTACATTAGTGTCTTTTACTGTGTCATTCTCCCAAATGGAGTGATCCTCTTGATTTCTTCTTTGGCAAACAGTTGTCCCTTGTGCATTCAAAGCAATTCAGAAAAAGTGCTATTTCTCTGAAAAAGTTCTCAGTTATGTAGAGGGAAGAGAGAAGTTCTTTGTGATGAAAGTAGGAGGAAGGATGTTTGGTCTGAACCTTCAGTCCCACTATCTGGTTCTGCAGTGCAGTGCTCTCTGACTTTCTCTGTGATCATTTTGGAAAGACCTGAAGGCACTGCTATTATTGTGTCTAAATGCAAATTCTATCTTTCTTCACACTTAGGACACAATCTTACACTAATACCTCATTAGCATTATCAGCATATAATTACTGATTGTCCAAAGGAGACTGCAAGCCTTGTGATACGTTTCTTAGACTTCTGACAAAGTATTCTTTCTCTTTGCAGCAAACTCTCACAACATAGAGGAGTGATATTAGCCCTAGAATATGAGGACTGCAAGGGCAAAATCAATGACAACTTCTGGAGAGATGCAGAATTCAGTGATATGTAGAGAGAAGGATGTTAAGCAAGGCGCTGAAAATTAATTGACTTTACTGTCTGAGTTTGGGGGGAAAAACACATACCAAGTGTTTGAATCCAGAATGTCAGCTGGATCTAAAATGTGCAGGAACCTTTAAATTAAATGACACTGGGCTACATCATGTATTTAGTTAACCGTGTCATGAGAATCAGGACCTGAATAGAGATCACAGAGCCTTTTCATTGGCATGTTATTGACTGAGCCAGAAAAAGTGGTCCAAAGGAGAGGTAAATCTTGGCTTGCTACAGGCTTTGTTATTGCTTAAGGGCTGTCACTCTTCCTACTTTTGTCACCCTCTGTAAAATACAGATAAGAGCATTTTCTTATCTTTTATTCAGCCATCAGAGGTGGCTGAATGTACTTGTGTAAGGTTTATGGTGCCAGTAAATTAAAATCAAAATCTAGAACTTGTGCCACAATAAATAATATGAAATTATTGCCCAACTTACAAGAAGAGAATATAAGAGAGGGGAAGGGAAGGGAA
>JAUBOD010000285.1:231571-257612 GCA_032353885.1 Nothura maculosa | reverse complement strand
GAGTACAGGAGAGGAGAGGAGAGGAGAGGAGAGTGTGTAGTGCTTTCAGACTACCAGGACAAGCAAACACTGGACATAATAGATTTCCAGACAAGAGAAGGTTATGGTCTGCCTTTGCTGCATGAATATGTTAAATGATAAAGTATGGTTTGGAAACAGATTTGATATATGCTAGAAAGGAAATAAAGACAAAATCTGGGTGGATCAGCGTCCCAAGTGGGACAAAGACTGTCACCAAGCCGAGGAGCATGTGTTGCTGAAGAGCGAGACTGGGCTGGCAACAGGCTGTGATCCACGTGGTCCCCTCCATGGAGATATCAAGGCAGGCTGTGGAGAAAGCTGGCCACAAGGCACCGGATAATGCTGCACAGATGTGGGCAGGTCTTCCCTGACTGCAGGAGCAGCCAACATTTTGCTCATATTCATGGCTGATCTGCCCTGTCTACGCATTGACATCACAGGCCTGTGATAGAATCTGCTGAGTTTGAGGACCAATTTTGCTGCTTTTCTGTTGCTGTTTTCCTAAGGAAAGCCCGTAGAATCTGCTGGCATTTTTGGGATCAGAATCACAAAATCTCTGAAACTGATGTTTGAACAGGATCTGGTATATTATTTGGCTATCTACATCATTACAGGTCAGCATTGACATAAGCTAGTAGTCCCTAAACTATGACTGTATTTTATATGCAAAAACATTCTTTTCTTCTAGCACTAGGTCAACATCTGTCACAGAGAAGCTCCAAAAACAGTTCTGAAACTGCAGAGTGCATTTGGGATGAATTAATTTTTTGTCATTTATCAATAAATGAGGTGACATATTTGTCATTACTGTTTGGGTTAGGAAGGATGGATCAGAAAACTGACATCACTGGCTGTATGAGAGGCTAGAACTGAGTTTACTCTGTTTATATCTGGACACTCTGTAATCTCTAGTCTATTTTTCTGTGCATATCGAGTTTTGACATTGTTGTTGCTCTTCTTTAAATTTAGTATACCCCAGGATATAATGGGTATATTAATATACCCATTAAATTTAAAATGCCGAGGATTTATCAGGAAATCTATAGCTATGCACTGAGTTAAGCTAAGATCTTGTAAGTTCTAAGATCTAAACTGAGATATGCTTTTGCTCTAAAGAAAATCCTGCTGAATCTTCCAGGATGCTGTAATGGTCTTTGAAACAATAGCATCTTTGAGTTTGTTGAAAAACTTGCTGGCATGCAGACACTGCATCTTGTAGATGTCAGGATAAACAATGGAAGTTGAGCAAAGAAAATATTTTTTTTCTGCTATACATTTAGAAAAAAATATACTCAAGTACTTTCACCTAAATCCATATACTCTTCTATGATCCACGTAAAGTGAGGGCATATGTTTTTTCTCACATCTTTACAGGTAGGCATCAAATAAGAAAAAGAATGATCCACATAAAGTGAGGGCATATATTTTTTCACATACCTTTACAGGTAGGTATCAAAAAAAAATGTGTAGAAAAAAATATTTTGACTTTAGAAAAGCCGTGCTGTGCCACCTGCTAACTAAAGGGAAAAACTTGGGATCTGTGCCTTCATGGTGTTATCACCATTTCTAAGTCAGCTTTTATGTACTTTACTACTGACAGGAAAACACTCAGTTCAATAAAGGATGCGAAGGGGCAGCACTGCCCCATTTAGGGTGAGAAATAAAACATGAAGACTGTGCTTTTCACATAGATTGTGTTAATCCTTGCAAAGTCTCTAAAACAACTCATTTTAATGGATTTGTCTTATGTCCTTCAATGTCCTATATACACTCTTTCAGTTACTTTCTTTTTCTGGGGCAAATGTCCCTAACTCAGATTTAGGCAACACTGCAAAATATCTCATTGTGAATTTGATATCCAAATTAAGTTATAGCTAGGTATATGAACACATCTATGTTTTTACATCTAGGTGATTGTAGTATTTTGGAAGGAAATTCATTTTTGTATTTAATTTTTACTGTTAAAAGGTTTTTTTAAGGAATTATTAAAGCTACAATTGTGATAAAGTTGTGAGGTTGTAATCAGTAGGGCTGTAGGTTCAAAATGTGGTTCTCTTCTGGAGTTTAATAGATTTTGTTTCCTATGGGTTATGACAAGTGAAAATATGATTTATTGAAACTGCCTAACTTGTTTATTTGCCAAAAACAGAACGCACATATTCTCCTGCTTTGTGGTTAAGCAGATGTAACAAATAGATAAAACAGATTCAAAATGAACACAGAGACTAAGAAAGAGTATGCTTATAATGGTGACATTTGGTCATATACTAGGTGAAAGATAATTGTTTTACTATTCTCTTTTTGTTTTAAGATGGATAGAAATCATGTTTGCTTATATATCTGTGCTATCCTCATCACAAGTAGATTTCTGTGTTCCCAAAAGCTTTGTGCTGTTTCAAAATCATAGCTGTAAGATGCTAATAGTAACACATAGTTCTGGATAGCCAAAGAGAAAAGAAGCTCAAAGTGGGTCAGGATCTCTTGAATCCCTCTAGGCTATTCCATGATTCCTTTGTAAAAGCTAATTACAGGGCAAGGATTGATTCTCTATGTATTTGTAAAGGAAGCTGAAGTGTTTTTCCACAGCCCACTGGAGCACATTTGAGCCTTAGGATACAGAATCTCTGCTCTCTGTTACACTTGGGTAGCAATTTGCAGGATGATTCAGACCCTTGCACAGATCAGTATGGTCAGCAGTTCCTTCTCTAAAGTTTTTCAGTTATCAGGGCTGCCACAGTCTTTCCTAGAAAAAACCTTATTGGTTCATCTAGTTGCAGCTCCAGATCTCAGGCAACAGTCTTGGAGGTGTGCAGACTTCTGGAAAGATTTGCTCACTTGAAAATGATTTGAGTTTTGAGTAAATGGTTTATGTATCTCCAATTCCTTACAGGGTGCTAGAATTCAAAGTTCTGGATCTGAAAGATACTAAATCACTTAGAGGAAGCAAAGCCACAGAAACAAATATATGATTAATATTTTGTGTTGATGTATTACATTTATACTGTAAATAACAGTGGGAAAAATAAAGAATAGAATATACATGTTTCTGGGAAATAATTGTGTGGATCCTTGGTTGTATAAGTCTTTAAAAGGAGGCTATATGTACTCTATCAAAGTTTCACTCATTAGCGTAACTATGTAATCAGAAGAAGTAGTATTTAAATCTATATAGTCAATTCATTGGATTATAAGACATTACATCATAATCCAAGCTGCTCATATTTTCCAGCTAAAGAAAAAATCTGCAGAAGTATTTAAAATTGGTATGCAAAAAGCTTGTCACACTTTCTTATATATAAAGATGAAAAGCCAGACTCAAGACAGGGTCTCTTTCAAAGGAGGTTGTGATGGAGCAGCAGAGTTAGGCAGTACAAAAATTACTCCTTCCAGTTGTTTAGAAAGACAGGATTTCTGAACAAAGTTGCAGCGTTTTTCTCTAAAGCAGTAGTTCCAAGGTGAGGTGAGTGGCAGGGGAGGCTTTTGTTGGAGCTGCAGAGGGATACTCTGGTGTGTGCACTTGCACCAATATGGGATGCAGCTGGGAAGTGTTTGTGCTTTAGCTCACCCTGTGATCTGTGATAATCGTTCCCACTCCACACTACTGTGTACAGGTTTCAGCTTGTTACTATTGGTTCCTGCAATGCTGCTCTTCATCTTCCTCATTTGCATTGATCGCTGCTGCTGGTGACATGCACATGCCCTTTGATAAAGAGGCTCCTGTCCCTCTACAAGCCCCATTATGGACCCACTCCTATTTGAGACGTTCATTAGTGTCGCCTGCCAAAAGGTTTATGTAACAGATGTTGTAAAGTGGACACACAGAACACTCGCATGCACACGTAGGCACACTCGTGCTCACACACCACGCATTGTGCAAGGGCTTTCAGAATGACAGTGAAGGGAGGATGCTCTGTGGCACCAGAGTAGCTTGGAGGCACAGCTGCGTCCGTGAGAAAAAAAGCAACTAATGTCTCTGTGTGACCATGCTCTATTTTCAGCTTGTCATCATGGCTGGAACTGTTCTGCTCGCCTACTACTTCGAATGCACTGACACTTTCCAGGTGCATATCCAAGGTTTCTTCTGTCAGGATGGCAATTTGATGAAACCCTACCCGGGAGCAGAGGATGAGAGCTTCATCTCTCCCCTTGTGCTGTACTGTGTGCTGGCTTCAACTCCAACAGCTATTGTAAGTATAAGGAATTATTTTAATTCTTTACTGTTCCTCTGCAATAGTAATAATCCTGACATATTTCTTTGTCCTCTTTCCTCTCTCTTGATCTATAATTGATTTGCACTTAGCTGGCTCTTTGTTTTGCTTTAGCCCAACATAATCTTCATCAGTTATCTCCAGTAGTAATTATTCTAAGATAATCACAAGGAAAGATTGAGAGTAGAACTTGCTAAGCCTGTCACAATAGCTCACTTGGGCGATTAGTTGTGAATTATGTGATTCCAAAAGGGCCTAAATGTAAAGGTGATTTGTTTCTGAAAATAAAAGAAGTAGGATAAAGTTGGGCTAAAATCAGGAACGGTCATGCCACATATGCAGAATTATTTTTTCCTGTAGTAAATGAATTGCTAAAGGGCTTTAGCAGTCATAGATGAGCTGGAAGATGCTCAGTTAACAAAATTATTTATATTCTTTCATATTTATTTATAATCTTTATTTTTGACAGACACATGCATTTAGTCTTCTCTGTTGTCACGTAAGCCAGCTAAAATGTAGCTCTTTCCAGCAGGTGAAAATATTTAATTAATGAATACATACAATTCTGAACTGATTATTGCAGACATTGTTTAGCGAAATGTTGACCTTTTCTCTTTTACTGTACAGAAGGTTTAAAATTTCAGTAACAGCCAGCTTTGCTGCAATTATAATTGCTTTCATACATACTTACCAGATTATGTCTTTATGCATTTTATCTTCTATTTCTTTCTTTTTATTTCTTTGTTAAATTTATTATTTCTTTCTTAGCTTAGCTTTGCTTTTGCAGTCCTTCCAAAAGCTGATTAAACCTGTGTGTGTGTGTGTTTTTAGTTGTGAGAGATCGATGCTGTATAAAAGAGACATAGTCCATTTTTTGTTTTTGTCTGCAATAACATTAACAGTGTGAAACAAAGAAAGTAATAAGAAATGTCAAAGGGGTCTGCAAACAGTACAGATTTTCATATTTCACTTTCTGAAAATGAGTGAGGAATTTTAATATAGTGCTGCCATGCACTCATGAAAAATCTTACACAGTAACAGTTTTATTTTCAGCATGAAAACACAATTGAACATTAATACATGTTCACTTTTGCTTCATGCTTCCTGCTTTTTACTTCACTGAAACAGGATTTGCTAATAATAATAAAGAAATATTACATTTGTTCATGTTTTCCTGCCCCAAAAGTAGAAAATTTGAAAGACCTTTCCATTTCTAGATGCAATGTTACTGAAGTTAGTGAACAATTTGTCCCATTTTCTGTTATAGGATTGAGTTAGCAAATAATAGTAAAAATGTTATTTTTTATTTTGGTTTCTTATTTTAAAATTTTCTCTGTCAAAGTTTGCTGAAAACTTTTCAGATTTTTCTCTACCCACCATGGATCACATCACTCAATGGATTAAAGTTTTCATTTCTTTGAGTGACCTACAGAGGATTTTTCTTAGTTACTCTTATTTATGAAAAAAGTGTTGGGGTCATCCTTGGAACATAATAATAATTGTCTCTATCCCTGGGGAATGAGCAGTGATGGCTTTATGTTTCCCTTGGCCTGTGTTAACATGGGAAAGGAAAGATGAAAGCGTTATGCTCTTGGGTTATCCTATTCTGTCATAGCATTCTGCATGCTGTCTCTACAGCTTCAGTTTGACAAGATGTTATCAGGGTCTATGCTGGGCTTTATGGCTCATGGTTCATTGCAAACAGTGCACTGATGCTCATGTCAAGCCAAGACTAATGCTAGACCTTCCTTGTAATGTCTTTTCTCATAAGTGGAATAGTTGCTGCTGTTCACAGAAGGAATCTTTAGGCTCATGAAAGACCCATAGACCACAAATGAAGGAGTTCAGTAGACACAGAGTAACACATGCACCACAAACGCTATCCCTGTTCCAAAAATACTTCATGCTCCAGAAATTCTGATCAGTATCTACATTAAATTGATTATTTGTTTAAGAGGGACAGTGACCCTATCTGATTTTTCTTTTGCCACATTCTGCCATTGCCCTACATCTTGTCTCATGAGAGGGATTATTATTGCTAGGGAGAAAGCAAGGAATCTAGTGACAATGGTTCTAATTAGCAGTCTTTTGGAGCTACGGGAAATCATCCAGGAGCTTGTGCAAGCTCACTCTGGCGAGAGGTTACTCATGGAGGCAGCAAACAACATTTGGGTGCAGTCCTGTGTCAACTCCCTGGCAACAGAAAATGCTCTTGTGGATTGGTGCTACCATACATGCTTTTCCCTCGCACCATGTTAAGGAAATAAAGGAGACAGGCCTGCTTTTCTGCATTTTATGTGTTCTTATTGAAGCACTTCATTATACTGACCCCATGTAACCTTTTATTTTTTTTCTTTTTCTGCTGTACAGAGCTGTTAATCCACATACATAAGAATTGGATAAGTCTTGATGCTCTGGCTGATAACCTTTTAGTCTCTGATGATAAGAGGTTCTTGAGAGAAAAATTGCTTGAATCTCCTGGTGACACTGTTAAATATATTAAAGAGATGTATGCCTGTTTCCATTCTGTGAAATGCACTTTGCTCTCAAATGTTCCACTGAGAATAGGTCAAAGGCTTTCATCTGCCTTTTTTATACTAGATTTTCTGAGTGACTGAAATTAGTGGCTTTTCTACAAAGTAGTAGGAAAATGGTGATTTAAGTGATAAATTGCACCTAAGTGAGGACAAACTTGTTTTTCTTTTCAAAGAAACGAGCTGCCATTTTATTTCTGATTTAATGATTTATCCTCTTAAACCTGTATATTAAAACTCAGTTAATGAATTTTCCCATCAGCAATGGTAGAAAAGAGTGGTTACCAAAATCACTGTCTCTGTTTTAGAATTAAATTGTATTTTATCTGTAGGTTCTGGCACCACAAAAAAAAGCTTCATAAAATATTAAAGTTTCACCTTCATCTCAGGTAAGTTGTGAAAGCTGTACTGACATGAAAGTTGGTTACTGAGCTACTGCTAAGTCTCCAGTCTTTCTCTTTTCTTATGGAGATGGATATATGAATGTTTTCAGGCCATTTCATGATAAAGAAATGTTAGGATTAATTCATTTGATTTCCAGCAGTAGAAGCACATCTTCCTCCGAAAGATGGTAAATGTTTGAATGAGCTGACTAGCAGTCTGTCTTTGTGGCTGGGAAAGGCAATTGAGGAGAATGTTCATTTCCATGGAACTATAAGAAAACCACAGAACTTCTTCAGTCATAGTCCCAGACATATTGCAAAAGATCAAAAGTTTCCAACTTCCTAAAATCTTTTCCTAGCCTTTACAAGGACCTACAACAAAATGACTGCACATTCAGTTTTCTGCTCTCTCAGATTAGAAAACCTTGCAGATCTTTAGACTACCCCTCCTTTTGGTGGTCATTCTTTGATACAAAGCTTAGTAAGAGAATAATTGCTTTTTTTTCAGCTTTGGAGCTCTAGAATGCAAATTCTTTTCTTGAAGTAAATATAGCACAGGCATTTTACTCTGTTGGCTTTAAAGTCATAAGAAACACAAAAATTAAAAACAACTTACAAGTTTGAGTGAAGGAGCTTTGACTTTAAGTTGCAATCATGCCTGATCAGGTTAAAAGTGTTTTGCCAAGCAGCATCAAGTTTTGCACAATCTAGGAGAAAATGTTTCACTGCCTTGTCAATTTTAAAATATCAGAGAGGTCATCTTTCAGCTCATTTGGAGCAGAAAACATTTTTATTTAATTTTTGCCAATGTAGGAATTTTACAAAAATAATATTTGAAGAGAAAATGTTTTCAAGCCATTCCCTTATAATCAAGGAGGACTCAAACAGACTTATTAATGTCTGTCAAGACTAACTTTCCAACATTTAGGCTTACTAGAAATACCCTTGCTGCTACTAAATAAAGATTCAGAGCTTAAAGGCACTTTGTGTATTGTTCCATCCTCTGTGGTTCGTCTGATTACTTGAGAGGGGGAGAAAGGCTTAGAAAGAAAATAGATTCACTGAAAAGGATACTAAATAACAGTTGAAAACACCATATTTAATTTCTTTACAGTATAATAAAAAGTTCCCCCATTTCAAAAAATCTCTTACTTCTTTCTTTCAGTTTATGGAGCAGAAGTGGTAGCCTCCCATGGAATTATTAACTGGCTGATGCAATTGATGCAATTAACGCATCACGGATGCAAAGAACTATTTGTTTTAAGATAGTTTTCTTGGAATCAATAAAACAAAACAGTGATTTGGTTATGAATCAAAGACTAGCAAGTAGTGCTGATCAAACCTATCTGATACAGGAGAAAACTGTTCAAATTTCCCTGTGGAATTTGAACAATTTTCCAATTTGCAGAGAAGGTTATTATTATTATGCCAGTACACTTCTAGAAGGCAAGCCAGGAAACTTCTGTTTGACATGGGTTAAGACCCTATGGCAGCTCAACAGCGGATGCCAAGGAAACTAAGGGTGGCTTGTTCATCTCAGTGCTATGGAACAAGCACTAGGGGACAGAAAAAAAGGCAATGGGGAGGACTGGCAATTTTTTTGAGGAAAAAGCATGTCCCACACATACCTATTTTCCTCCTTGTAAAAAAATGGTCTATCCCTTTTCTGTGGAGTTCTATAATACTGGTTCTAACAAGCACGTCATTTTTAGAATTAGCAAATTTTTAAATTTACTTCGAGAGTGATCTCAATTCAAGATATTTTTGTTTGCTTCTTTCTTGTTTTGTTAGGAAATATAGCTGAGGTTGCTTATGGGGCGAGACTGGAGGTGGAAAACCTCACCAAAGTTCAGATTTCCTTTGAAAGTGGTGTTTTTTCTCCCTCTTTTTGAGCCTTTGTCATTCACTATATTGCAGCCCAAGTCCTTGGCAAAGTGACTTGCAGAGGAATGAAGTAAAGGTGAGATTATTCCTGTGTGCAGTTGTTTAATTTTGGGTATTTGCGTACCTTTCTGGAAAGTAATAAATATGCCTTGTTGTTTGTTACAGCTCTTTCAGGCACTTTTACAGCCAATCTTTTATAAGACTTTCATGCCAATTTCAATGGAATATGTGCAAAGATAGGAGACATTTCCCCTCTTAAGTTCACTGAAATTTTGGAATTTAATTATTTCAGATTGTTTCCTGCAACAAATTGTTTTTCAGAGGAATGATAGTCAATTGTTGTTTTTGGGGCAGTTGTGGATTGCAGGCCTTTTGTCTTGCAGGGAATAAAAGAAACCAATTTATCTTATCTAGAAAAGTGCTTTATAAAGCTGTTCTTTGTTATTGCTTTCACTTCAAAGAGTAAAATAACAGAATGAACTAATACATAATTGAATGTAGGATTGTGTTTTGTCCTCAGCAGATTGTGGGTGAGTTTACTCTGCAATGTTTAATTGCAAAATCTGTTTCATTTCCTTATATAATTTTATAAAATATATCTCTGATTCCCATGGGCTGCTAAGGTCCTGCATAAATGATGATGAAAAGAGGAGAGAGTGCCTGAGCAAAATGTCTTCTGATTCCCTAGTCATCAGCCAGGCAGGCTTGGGTCAGTGCCCTGGCTACAGATCACAGAAACACTCTTGTTTCAGCAAAAGTACCCAAGGCAGGTCTCTGTGACTGCTTGTATTGTGAGGTTTCTTTTCCAATGAGAGTAGGTATAAGGCAAACAGAAGACAGAGGAAAGAAAAAGGGAGATTATGTTGCACAGACTTAACAGGGGTCTTAGCTGCACTCAGCTGCAGTGGAGCCTCAGCAGTCAGATTTGGCACTGAAGGTGGATAATAGGGAGAATAATCAAAAAACCTTGAAATTACAGTCTAGTTCGTCTTAAGACTAACTGTGAGGGAGATTTAAGGAAATTAAGGAAGAGAAGTTCAATGAGAAGTGAGGGAAGTTCAATATAGACTATGCTCGCTATGGGGCGCGTTATAGAGAAGATAGAGACAGATTGCTCAAAGAATAAGAATATACATTTCAATAGACAGAAAATGGGAAAAAAAAAAGAACAGTCATTAAATATTAGTAAGAATTAGCCTTTTGAAATGCCAGGAGTGAAATAGCCCCAGTAAGTTGCTGATCTCTATTCTTCAAGACGTTCAAAATGTGACTACATTACTACTATAAAATGCTCTATTCCACCTGATCTAAATTGACCTGCTTTCATTGGGAGCTGATCTGAAGGCCTTGGGAACTCTCTCCCACCAAAATTGCTTTAGGATTCTGTGCACTGTGTTTTGTGGTGCTTATGAAAATCTGCTGTTTGGAGTGATGGGGTCAATCTGCTGCTTGGAATAATGAAGCCATGAGCTTCTGTGTAGTATCGGGAGAGCTTCTTACTGCTGATTCAAAACTCTGTGAATTTGAGTCCTGAAACACACTGTAATGCAAAGGATGTTCATTCTGTCCAATGAAAGGCAGTGCTGATGAAACACCTGCTGAAGGGCTTCACAAAGACCACGTTTCAGAGGACAGAACTGTTCATGAAGTCCTGCCAGATAGGATGAGCTTTTTGGCTGTTGTGGGGAGTCATTTTGAAACTAGCTGTTTCGAATTGAGAACTCCAGGACCTTCAGCTGTTCATATTCCCTTCTGCTTTGGTTTTGGAGTTCTGTGCCCAGGTTGTCTAACAGACAATGTCCTCCGCTATTTGCTTTTCCTCCTGGCTGAAGTCTGGACACTTCCATGTTGATTAATTTATTGCTTTCTGATTGTGATATTTGCATTGCAACTTTATAGATTCTTAAGAACTGAGGAAAAGTCACAGCCAGTTCAGATCTGAGGGTGACCATGTGGAATATCCAAGGATACCTTTGGTTAATCTAAAATCAGGGTAATCTAAAATTTATGCATCTAAAAGGCGTATATAGACTTTCAAGTAATTCCTATTAATGTGGGATCACTCTCCTTTTGTGGCAGTTGGAAACAGAGACAGAGAAACTGTGAAAAGCTGTTATTTTACAGTCAAGACTTGAGAGAACCCAGATTGAGGGTCTGCTCATCTTTGCTCCCAAATTTTTCTTGTAAGTCCTGGCTGACATTTTCCTCCTTTGTTTACATGGAAATGCATTTGAAATTAGAGCTTAGTACAGTAAATTTCACGTGACTCCAACATTCTTTTAAAAATTAAAAAATGGAAAAATAGTGTTCAAACATTTGCTTATGAATGAACAAACTGGAGAAAGACAGGAAGGTAGTTACAGATGAGCACTCATAAAAATCATACAGCATATGATACAAATGATATCCTTTGATTGAGGACACACAAATTTTCCATCCTTGTTAGAAGAGGCACGAACAAGAGAAGATTGAGAAGAGATCTCATTCAGTACCTGAGATCTCATAAGTGCCTGAGGGAGAATGTAGGGAAGATGAAACCAAACTCTTCTTAGTGGTGACCAGTAATAGGACAAGGAGTAATGGGTACAAGTTGAAACACTGGAAGTTCTATCTCCATGTGAGATGACAGAGCCCTGGAGACAGGACAGAGAGGTTGTAGAGTCTCCTTCCCTGGAGATCTTCCAAACTTGCCTGCATGCCACCCTGGGCCACGTGCTCTAGGTACCCCTGCTGGAGCAGGAGTGTTGGACTAGATAATCTCTAGGGATCCCTTGCAACCTCAACCATTCTGTAATTCTGTGATTCTGTGATTTTAAACTAAGTTGCAGATGAGTGTGGTGTGAGTTTTCAAATGAAGCCAATGGATTCCAAACTGGCTTAAGTGAAAAGAAAGATACTGGAACATGACAACCTGTGACATGCCAGTTTGTGCATAGTAGAAAATATACGGTACTGTACCCAATGGGGTTTGGAGAAACATGTCTGAGCAGAAGGATTTTCATTGTTAGAAGAGATATACAGCATGGCATGCTGGGGGAGTAAAGTAGGAGTGCAGTCTTAACTCTGGTTGAAAATTTATTTGAAGTGAGTTAAATGATGTTCTGAAGATGATGTTCTCATAAGAGAAACAAGTAAAGAAATGAATGTGGAATCACTGTCTGTGCCTACAAGATCATCAAGGAATTAATTTCATGAAGTCATTAAAATATTCAAGGGAACCTCCCATTCTCATCCAATCCTGCACAGTTGCTGCAGGAGGGTTGTTCCAGGTTGCCACGCTTCTGAAACCTGCTTTGAGTCTTAGCCTAGATTTATTGCAGGCCAATTTTTCTTACTTTTTTTTTTCCTAATAAAAACATCTCTTCTTGGACTTCATGCATAGACTGTTTATAGAGGGCCATTGTATAAAGAATGACTTGACAAGGGGACTGTGAGCACATCCAAAAGTTCTGTAAAAAAATTAAGATTGAAAATAAAAACTTCTATTTCTCTTTAAAAACAATATATATATGTTGTTTTGTTAATTAATAGTTAATGAACAAATAAGCTGCTTGTAATCTGTAGAGCAATATGGGGAAGGGAGGGTGCCCATACGGAGCTTAGAACATGATGAAAGAAGAAGCAAAGTTTCACTACTTGAAAGAAGTAAAGTCACGGCTTGGAGAATATTATTTCCTAACTATATCTGTGCAAATTGAAATCTATTATGAACAAAGGCCTGTTGATAAAGAAAATGAGAAAGGTCATTTTATTATACACTTTGCTGGAACTGAGATGTTAAAAAACAACAGCAACATGGACAACAGAGAGGATCTTAGGATCCTCTCTGAAGGAAGACTGAGGATTGAGTATTTAGTAAAGCTGTTGGTTATGGAATGGCTGGAATGGATGAAGAAGAGGTCTTTTGCTGGATAGGTTGAAAAAACAAAGGAAAAGTGGCTACTGAAAGGTATCTCCAGTGGGGCTTTCACATACCACTGTAGTATATAAACCTAATTCTAATAATTAGAGGAATGTAAACAAAAAACTCCAACCGGTACACTCCACAGTCGAGTTAAGCTGTTTTTAGTCATGATATTGAGATCAAAATTATACCAAGTGACTATTTGATACTAGATTTGCTTTCCTATTGCAAACATCACTTCAGACTGAAGATACTTGTGTTTCTAGCACTGAATGAAAGCTCCAACTTCCACTGCAGTTTTTTTGTCATTCCTACTACTTTATTAAGCTAGTATAATCTGGAAGTCCATGAACCTTGCATTTTTTCCTAATAAAGATAGAACTAGATTGTTTGATTTTTATTTTTCCACCCATAACTGTGCATGTATATTTAGATTTCAGATTTGTGACTGAATGGTAGCAATTCCTGGGTTGCTAATTCTCTTCTGGCAAGAGCTCAGGCACTTAATAGTGTCAGTGTCAGATTGATTTCAGGGAGGCCAGCTGGAGAACTTGGCCAGATATGGACACTCTGCATGCAAAATCATTGGGTTTTAAATTAAGAAAGTCAGAGCTACTCTGCTTCAAAACTGCCTAGAGAGAAAAAAAAAAAAAGAAAGAAAGATCATTTCTTTAATGGAGTCTTCAGACCCCATTCAATTTTGCACAGGTAGATTAGCTGTCAGAATTAAGTGCCCTTGAGTTTTCAGAGAGCAGTTCAAGGCTTTGATTTTATTTTCTAGAGCCCGCATTAAGGGTCTGGAAACACAACTCTCAAACTGAGGCAACTAGATTCAGTGCCAGAGGAGCAGATGAATAATCCAGTTTATGCTGACCGATTTTATGTAACCTCACAATACACCTAATTACTGTATTAAGCCAAAAGGATTAATCACTTAACAAAAAATCACTTTTTGATCTACCGTGCTGGAGGAAATCTGGAAAAGCTATGCTTATGTCTGTGGAATGGAGTTGAATGGATTTATGCCATAGCAACATTTACCTCCTAAATTTAATAGATGAAACTAATCTACCTGTATGGGAATTGCCAGGAACATGCCAGATAATTAAATTCATAGAAATAAAATTGGAAATGGAAGTGAAATAAAAATGTTTAGCTAGTATCAACTGCAAAGGCACTCTAAAATGTATTTACTTTTAAAGGAGGAGGACTATGATTGTGCCTTATATCTACCAAATTCTTGTTTGAAAAGTTTTTGTTTTTTTTAAAAAACTTGTATCTCTGCAGACTCTAATTTCTTCAGGGCATGAAAGAGTATTCAAAGAGCATGTACAGCCCCTGGCAGACGGAGACCCAAAGCATTAACTCAAACTTCTGAGTGTTAGCATAACTCAGATAATAAATTATTTGAAATAAAGTATTATTTTTAAACTGCATTTGTACAGATGGTCTTTTTCTTAATTCCCACCCCCATAGTTAGTTTGCTGAGCTTATTGAATTGCTTGCCAATTCTGTTAAGAGCAGATGGAATGAAACAGGATAAAGGCAATATTTCAGCGAGGCTCTCATGCATTGGCTCTTACAACCAGATGCCATTATCGACATACATTTTACAGCTCTGCAGCTCTGGCCATCAGTAGCTAGAATTATAAAGAGGTTGAACAACTTGGCTTGAATGCCAATAATCAATAAGGGTGCTTATCTGGCTTAATAAGAATAAAGTGTTGCCCTTGAAAGAGCATAATGTGGCAACAGTCAAAGTGAACTAGGAATACGTATGTGGTATTTATACTAACTCTATATGTTTGTGCAAGTGTATGCATGTGTGTATACACACATTCTTGTTTTTCTTTGGCTGTTCCTTAACAATATGAATTCTTTTTGCATGTCTTATTATAATAATGCAGTTAAATTAATTCTTTTGAACATTCACATTTTAAATGGTTATGTGTTTCATGGCTTCTTTTTCAATAGAATTGCATTTCATACTCTTATCTTTCTAAAGTACACGGTCTCCCTCTCTGAAACTTACTGACAAAACATAACAGATGGGATTTTTGAAGTGCCTGCTCACAATGGCCATCACTGTCTGTGATCAAATCCTCCCTGGCTTTACTTAGGGCGCATATCTGACTTTTGTGCAATAAACTAATTCTGAGTGCTTTGGAAATCCTGATCCTATGAAAAACATTATCATACTGCATAGAAAGAATAAATGTCCTCATCAGAAAACTTTAGTACATAAATACAGATAACATCAAAATGAAACCATTTCTGGATTCCTTCATGTCCATGTTCTAATAAACAAAACATGTTACTTCTTAGTAAATAAATTGTGCAAGGAACCATCTCTGGCTCTCAGACTAGCTTACATGGCTCACTGGTTAGGCTCTTTCTGATGAAAGAACAGTGGCTCTGTCCAGCCTTCTCTTTAGATGTTATCCCAAGCATTTCCTGCGAGACTGTAGTCACCAGATCAATGTATGTAGGGGACCAAACTAGCAATGTAATGATAAGGAAGGCTGTCTAACATTGCTGGGCCCATACTCTGGCACTTTTTGCTTTTCTGGTATAGATGTGGCATTTCAAATTTTGCCCTTCAAAATTTTGATTTTGCTTCAGAAAATCTTTTCAACTTCAGACCAATTTCCACTGCACACATATTTCAACTAAATTTATTTTCAAAGTTATCAGGAGCTCTCTAGCCTGCTTGAGAGCCTCAGTAGACAGTAAGTTCAAGGAGACATGGCAGCTACCTGAAACATTCATCTTTAAAGATTATCTGTCCCTGGTGTTTCTGAAGCTTGCTGATTGGGGTGGATGTCTTCGAGACCACTTTCCACTTTCCTGCATATACAGAAACCTGCCATTTGTAATCTGTATTATGGCAGTAAACTTTAAATACTGAAAGCCTAACATGACAAATTCCATATAATCGCAGTAAAAATGGAAGCTAGTGTGTGCTACAGTAACAATAAAGCTTGTTCTCCGAATCCCAGGAGTTAGTGTGAGAGCATTTGCTTTGGCTTGTGATTGAGTGTGATAATGACAGACTGTCTTCTTGGCTGTGAGCCTGGTCTATATTGCTACACCCCAAATGAATAAGTGCAGCTTCACTGTGGAAATTCCATGCCCTAGAATCACATTGGTATGTAGTAGTTTCTTTGGGCTGGAATCAGATATCAATGTTTTAACCTGTTTTTAACCTTCTGCTTCTTTCTTGATAGATTTTTATTGGTGAAATATCCATGTATTTCATAAAGTCAACCCGAGAAAGTCTAATTATTCAAGAGAAAACTATTTTGACTGGAGAGTGCTGCTACCTGAACCCACTGCTTCGAAGAATAATACGTTTTATAGGTAAGTATATTCTTAAGCACAATGACTTTGGTCCCTGTTTGCACAAAAACAGAACAAAAGATCATAAAGATCTGCAGCACAAAATTAATTAAGCTGTGAAATCTTTGCAGGCATCTTCCACCTTAGAGGGATATTTCCCCTTGGGATTTGCAAGGTAATGTTTGAAATGTGCCATATCATGCTGTGTGGAGCTCATTTATATCTTATTCTGCTGAGCTTAATGCTTCTTCTGGACTCCTGAAGACAAGTTATGCTGATCAAATTCTTATATGAATAATTCCATCACTGCTATTCCACATAAGCTGTGCCTTTTACTTACAAACCTGTACTCAGCAGCCTATCTCTTTGGCATTTTTCTTTTCAACACTAATTTCAAGATCTAGAATACCATTAGGTAATATTCAGCATAGTGTTGTGTAAAGAAACCTGAGCTCACCATGAAATTAACTTCTTATTTTTATTCTAATAGTTTTGTTGTTGTAGCTGTTGTTGTTCTTCGGAATTTTTTTGGGTTAGTCTCTTGGAAACTACTGAAGACATTCTATCACTGAGTTGTTTGGCAGTTGATGTATATGATCTTTACAAAGAGCTGCACCTTTTTTGCTAAGCTTTTTTAATGGAAAAATGCCTATGAGATCTCGCTGAGGCATCATCTCATGGCTCTTTCACGGCGGGAAAAGGATCAGCATTGCAGCTTGCATTACTTGTGTGGCACCAACAGAGCATGTGGTTGTTCCATTAAGACTTCCCAATTCGCAGCCTTTTAAAGCTGGCCAGACCTCCTGTCTGGGTGTTTAGAAACAATGAGCAGTGTTTGCTCATTTACTGCTTGCCTCTAGTACCAGGGTGAGGAGACAGCAGCTCCAAACTGATCATGAAAGTGTCTCTGACTTCATTCCTTCTCACTCATTCTTGAAAAGTCTTGAGTTGGTGCTTGAGGTTAGACAGATTGCCTTGCTGCTGGCATATTTCAGAGTTATATGTTGTTTCTCACTGACAGGGAAGACTTTTTGTTCACAGGAAGTCATGGTACCTCCCTCCCTGTTCACTCTTAAGACTTGGAGCAAAGTTCTTTGCCGCCCATCACAAACAGCTGTGCCTCAACTCACAGTCCAACTCACAGTCCCTGGTAAAAGAAACTTCTGAGTGAAATGCTGCAAATTGCTGGATCTTCTCTTCCCTGTCACTGCTGAATTCATGATTTTTATCTGGAAAAGAAATGGCTGGTCTGAAAACACTGAGGATCATATTTGTTCTATGGAGTGTGGTCCTGCTTGCAAGCAGGAAGCTTTGCACAGATCATGGGGTTTGACACATCTCACCTGCCGTGAAGTTTCTCATTTCCAGCAGATTTATCCCGCAGGGAAGGAATAGGCACGGTCTCTTTTCTTCTTACCATCTCCCATAGAGGGAGCACCGAGAACATGAAAGGGCAGGAAAAATAAACAAACAGTGGGGCTAAGCCCTGCAAAAGAGGCAGCTGCATGCTCCCTGTGGGGCATACAAGGATTATTCCTGGATTCTGCATGACACAATGAAGTAAAATAGCATTTTACCCTCCCTTGCTCCAGGAATGAAGGCAAGCCACCCATGGTCCATTACTCAAACCTGGCCTGTGTGTTGCTAGTGAAAATAAAAGACACTGAAACATAATTAAAAATGAAATACCCTTGAACTTCACATAACCTCTAGTATATATTGATGAATAGTAAACTGCCATTAAGAGGGAAGCAGGGCACCAGAATCCACTTGGC
Organism: Nothura maculosa; assembly: GCA_032353885.1. Lineage (NCBI taxonomy): Eukaryota > Metazoa > Chordata > Aves > Tinamiformes > Tinamidae > Nothura > Nothura maculosa. The sequence goes on along the minus strand of JAUBOD010000285.1, from coordinate 239,564 downwards.
CACTCAGGGCTTTTTGGCTCTTTGAGCATATTCAGCATGTTGCAAAGTCCTAATCAAATATTTTTGCCTGCAGGGTCAGCACTAAAAGAGCTTAGACCCAGGAGGCTAAGCACTTGCTGTGCATTTTTTCTTATAGTTATCTCTTTCTATGCTGTTTTTATTTTAATTAGCTTTATTCTTAAGATTTCATTCTATTGGTTGAAATAGAGGAAGAGGGGGCATAGGAGGGGAAATAGGAGACCCTCAGAGGGTAGCAAAATATGAACCGTGCTAGAGAAATCAATTGTCTCTATAGCTTTATTTGTCTTCCAGAGAGAAAGAAAGATAACCTTATTAGAAATGGCTTAAAATGTCAGTTTAACTACATTGATGTTTTATTTGCTTTTTTTGTACCTGAAACCTTCTCACCACTTGAACAGGAAAGTGAGACAGTTTATTGAAAAGTGGCTGATATAATTAATAAAAAGAATTAAATATGATTGCACTTTTTCATTGAAATTGCAAAAGCATGTGGAAGTCTTAACCCTGTCTGATCTTGACCCATCTGTAGGTGATTAGGGGTATTACCTTCACACAGTTGCTTGTTTCAAAAACCCAGAAGTTAACTAGATTCTTGGCTGTGCAGAGGCTACTACGTTGCTCATATGTGCATTCATGTATCAGTATCTACCCATACTAAACATGAGCGCTGTAACTTATAGAATTAATCAAGCAGTTTATCACCCAGAAAACTCCAGGACACAATCATCTGATTTGTTGCCCAGAAGGTTCCTGACAGTCTATCCTTGGTTACAGTTACTTGCAGTGTTCACTTCTAATAATTTCTTTCATCTGGATATATGAGCAAGAGTCTTCAGAGAGTTTGCTAAAAGAGTAGGGATTTAACTCACTGGAATATTGCTTTATCTCATCAGTCATCACAAGGAGATGAAGGTAGTACATGATAGAATGTCTTTGAGGTCTCCTCCAAACTTAGAAAGGTAAAGGTGCTTCTCATCCACCTATGACTGTAACTAGAGATACTAGGGAAAAAAACCCAATGTTTTAAAAGCAGTAACCTAACTGTGCTTTACCTATATCAGGAAGAAAATTATAACTATTTCACAGAATTTTCACTCAGACTTTTTAAGGGAAGAGAAAAAAAAAAGAGAAATTCCAAATTCTCTCTCTTTAATGTGAAAAGTAAACATCATTGGCATACAGTCTCCTTAGGATTGTTAGCTTCAACTGCTGCACATGAATCTTCTTCCTTGCTTACACATCAAGGCGTGTTTTTGCACTCTAATACCAATGCAAACAATTAAACAACGCTAGCTTGCCTGCTATGACCCTGCTTAATATCTCCTTATTTTCCTCATCCTGCAACAGCAATCTAACTCTAAGCAACCTTTAAAGGTTCTCTCCTCAGTTTAATGAGTTTTTTTTTAAGGTGGGTCTTTTTCTTAGATTCCTACCTGGTTCTTTGTCCACAGAAACAAATTCAAAATTTATTCTTTCTTCCTTGCCCAGATATGGGTTCTGCACCGTGGTAATGGCTCTAGTTGAGGCAGAGCACAGCCTTTCAACTTGGCTCAGTAGGGCATATCACATCTTTTACTGCTCAGAGAGGGGGAGATCTGCTATGGATCCCATTTTAGTAAACCAATGTTCTTATCAGTGAAAAAATAACAGCTTATCCTGGAAACATCAGCCTTTGTTATCTGTTGTAAGTTACCCCATTTTCCTCTTTCTTTCATAACTCTTTCCAGAGATATTTATTGTGAAGTTTTACAGGTCAAACAAATGGTGTGTCATTGCTTTGGTACATCTTTCTTCTCTAAAACTGGGGCTGCACTGCAATTCTCCAGTCATATCATCTTTTTTCCTTCTCCTCCCTATTCTTCACAGTAGTTGAATTGCAAATCTTTTATATCAAAATTCACAGTTTATATACTCAATCTTTAAGAAACCAGGGAGTAAGAGTAACTGATTTTTTCTTGGGTCTTTTCCTCTTCTCCATATCTGCCCACTTGTGTGCACACAGCTTTTTGCATTTTTCTTCACTATTATTTCTTTCAGTTGCCCTTTCTGTATCCACATTAATGTCTTGCCATCTTGCATTCGCCTCTATTCTATTACATCATTAGTATTGCAAATGGAGGCTTTAAATTTATTTAGGTTTATTTAGCAAATAGACTCCATCAAGGAATTAGTCAAACTGTTTATGTACAGCTGCTCTAGTTCGCCCTGGATCATCAATTCAAATCTCACTAGTTCAGTCTGGCAGGCTAACTGGAGTATACATTGTGTTGTTTTTCAATATATTAGGTTTCTAATCCATGTGATTAAGTTGTATACCTGCAGAACCCTGATAACACACAAGTAGTGTCTTTCCAGTTCAGATATTTATAATTGCAACCTACTACATTATTTCTTTTGCCAATGACCTTTACTTTGCAGTTGCATAATTTACAATTAATAAATCAAATTCCACTGACTGCTTAATTTAAAGTATGGCAATGGGCAGCTATCTAATGAAATTAAGGTATTGTTTAAACAAATTAAGGCTTTATTTCGGCAAATAATGTTTTACAAGATTTATACACACATTGGGTGTATTGAAATAAGGCAGATAAAGAACTCTGATGTCAATTCTCTAGGCAGCTTCAGGATCTAGTTGGCCAAACCTTATCATTCTATCTGCCTTGGATCTGCAGTTCACTGTGAAGCAGTGTGTGTCTGTTATTAACTGGCTGTCTTTCAAAAGGACTCACGGTTGATTAGGGGTGTGCGGCCTCTAACTTGAACTGCTGCAGCTGCTCCCAAGGTATCCCTTCTTACAAGTGAAATAGATCATTGTTTGTGGGACAGATCAAGCTTTACCACTGCCTTTTGTGCCAGGCTCTGAGCTGACTGTTGCCTAAATGAAAATTAATAGACAAGAAGCATAAAAGAAGAAATCTGGTTCATGGTCTTAGCACTCCAGTGTTCTTTTGCACTTGTACCCAACTTTGTTCTCATATAATCAGACAATGCCTCTTCTAACACAGAGAAAGGACATTATCCAGGCAGGATGCTCCTGGTGAAGCAGACACAAGAACTGATGGATTCCTGGAGCCATTTGCAATGCAAGATCTTTACTGACCTACACAATTGGTTTTGATTCCAATCATGGATGGAATTAGGTTATGACTGCTTCGAAGAAGTTTGCAGTAGACCCTGGTGCTGATATCTCTACAACATCTAATATATGTCCCTGTGCCTCTCTCTTTCTCTAACTTCAAAATGAGATAACAATAGAGATTTCCTTTAATTACACTGTTTAAAGTCTAATGATGAAGTATTCTTTAGCAGAGCTCAGGGCATGGTGATTTAATTGGCTGCACATAAGGACCATTAGAGCAAAACCTTCAAGTATGGTATGAGGATCAGCATTTCTGTAGAACTAAGAGTCTTGAAGACTCCCTGTATTTGAATTTTAATTGTTATTAAAGAGCATGAGGTATGTTTGTTGGTGTATATCTGCATATGTGATAGATGAGCTTTTTGAGTAAGGTAATTATGACAAATTCATACAGTTCACTGTACACTGGAGTACTGAATAAACTTCCAAGACTAGGAAACTGACCTTGAAGACAACTTCTTATATTTCATGATTCCTGCAGTTCATTTTTTCCTTTTTCATGTCACTTAAAGATTTCATGTTTTTTTCAATAAAGACTTCTACCTTCTCATTCTTCTTTCCGCTATATGATTTCTCAATTTTGTCTTCCCAATATCTTTTCTTCAGTTATTCTACAGTGTTTGGGATTTTTTGTTTGCTTCTTTTTATTTCAAATAAGTGTTATTTTAAATGCCTGTACTAATGAGGGTTTCCATGGAGTCAACAGGCAGCTGCAGTTACTAATGTTAGAGAGATTCAGTGTAGGGAAAGCTTGAGCAAAAACTGTAGGGAGGAAATAGGATGATGCTAAAGCTACAGTGAGAGAGATGAAGCTGGACTGTTCTACAGGACAGTTGTTTATGTCAGAGTAAGCAACAGGCATAGCTGTCCCATAACACTGGGAACCCAGGACCATAACAACCTTTGGAGATGCATCTCAGCAACAACCCACAAATTTTGGGCTCTTGCTTGGAAGATTATTTGGCTATGATCTAGGGTAGGTAAAAGCAGACAAATTGAAGCATTGAGAGTTGAAGCTGCTACAGAGTTATATTCTTCTTCCAAAGAAAATATTGATTTGAGTGAGTTGGAGCTGGGAAAATTTAAGCTTCTGCTGCTTGTTAAAGGTTTCTCTGTGCAGCTGGACTACTTGTGTGTGCGTTAGGGGCCTTCTATAAATGAAATCAACCCCTTTACCTCCTCTCTGCTAGTAACCAACTGTACAGGCTGCATTTTGCAGGGATTTTTCCCCTTGTGGAATGCATTATTAATATCTTCTCTCAGCAAATGCTGCCTTCTGGACTAAGCCTAATTCCCCAGGTTTCTTGGCCAGAGTTACAGAGCTGCAGTAAAGACTGCTCCTTAGCAGGAGGAAATCACCTCTTGTTAAACCAAAGCATCCAAGACTGTGAGAGGCACACATGCTCCTGCCCTCTCTCTGTGGCATTTTATCGCAGACTTCAGCTGTATAACCTTTAAAAGCTAGAGCTACTTACCCTTCAGAGAAGCCTTTTGGCTATGATTTGCCTACCTCTAAAATCCTGACCACCACGTCACTGCATTCATGTGCTCAAGTGAGTGTAGCTGCTGCAGGTCGTTGAACAAGCCCACTGAGCAGGTGCATTCCTAAGGTGTAAAAACTATCTGGAGACTCGCCATCAGTGCCCCATCTCGCTAATGTTAACAATCTTTTCAGTAAGTAACAATTGGCCCAATCTGAAGGTCTCCTGAGAGTACCTGGTATATGATCAGTACCATCTGCAAGGGTTAAATTCTTGCTGGCTGAATTTGTTGCTTCATACAGCCAGGATTTTCATAAGGCACAATTTGGCAGAGCTGCAGAAGGGGATTACATGGATCAATATGTATCACAACTGAAAGCGTGATAAATATTTCCAGCATAGCTTGTTCTGCTGTAGCTAGGGGACTGCAGTCCTTGAGAGATGAGTCTGGGCCAACTACTAAACACTAAGCTGATGCAGTTGTTGACATTTCCTTTTTTATATATGGAAAGTAATTTGAAACATCTTTGCAGCCATGCAGTGCTTAGAGTTTGAACTAACTTTTCAAAATCCATGAGATTTTTCTGAAATGCTGTGATTCTTGACATGCTTTGGCTTATGCATGAAAAACCATGGGGTTTTTACCTCAGTATTTCATTTTTAGATTTTCCTGGTGTATTGTAAAGAGTAAGGCAGTAATTGTCATTGTCATTTGCACAGTGGATCAAGAAGGTGCTATCTAAAGCAAGCTTTGCTGATGTTTTTTTTTTAACAACTGTCTCCAAAGGGAGTTTATGAAGCAGTCTTCATCTCTTTGGGGAGCCAGTGTGATCCCAAGTGAGGTGTGTTCTCTGATCTCCTGCCTTGGCCCTGGCTAGCTTTTTATTACCGTGGTCACAGAGCAGGTGACTAGACAGCAGGTGGATGTGCTTTACCATTTTCTGGGAGCAGTTCTGCCTTGTCTGGAGCTTTGGTAATAAACTGATCCCCAAGATCACCTTCACACCCTCACTGTGGCATTGCTCCTTCCTTTGAACACAGAAGTATTTATTTTGATGCAAAACATTACCCATTGCATTATATTGCTGAATCCCTGGTATCTTTCTTTCTCAGACCATAAGTCTTTTCCTATATGACTTTCTTTTTAACACAGTACTAATAAACAATGAAATTATGACCCTGTTGTTGCCAGCACTCAGGATTTTGTCACAGCCCTCCTAAAATTAGCTGTTTTCCCTGGAGCTTCAGCTCTTGGCTTCGCTTAAATACATGTCAGTCTTAGCTAATTTATAATTTGAATGACTTTAATCTATAGAGCTATAGGGAGGGAAAGGCAAAAATATATGATCCTGACATTTGCAGACCATAATAAAAGTATTTATTTATCCTAAATTTTTGTATTACTTCAGTCCACTTAGAGATTAAGGTTAGGGAAAGAGGGGAGCTGATCTACTTTTCTGAAACATCAGTTTGGCTCTTGCAGTCCTGCTATTCTGTTCCTTCAATGTATGATCAGCGTACATGACTAAAGATCCTCATGTACATTTATTCAGATATTTGTAACACTCACATGGGAGTCAGTGGAGAATGCCAGCTACAGGATTGAGTAAGGGCATTGCATGACCTTGGATATGCCTCTCGGTTAAAGTGCATGTGTCCTCTTGCAGCATTTGAGGACATGTAATCCCACCAACACAAGCTGAACTGCAGCTGTGTGGGAAGCATTTTCTGCTGCAAAGCATTAGATCAGGAAATTATTTTTTCGACATCAGAATAGACGGGCAAAACCCATAAGATGTTTGACACCAGCTAGTCATCTTAAGACAGTACTGTGTGTGAGCACTGTACAGCTCTTCCACTACTACCTTATAGCTCAGAGCCCTTGCTCTGACTGTTTTTGACCCATATCTGGTAAAAAAGCATAAATATTTTTGATAACTTGTGTACAGGAAACCTCACTGGTTCTGAGGCTTTAGTGTAGTAAAAAGTCTGCAGACCTAGACCTGCTGAGTTTTCAGTGAAATCAGTAACTCTCACAATTGATGCCAGAACTTGCATCATAAAATAACTTAGGCACATGTCTAACATTTTCAGCCTGATTTTAGGTCCTTCTCAAGTTGCTCAGTTAGGCATCTCTTAGAGTTAACCATGGTCTCTTCTATAACAGGCCTTTAAAGCAGAACTCTGATCTTGGTTGAGGACTTTTCTGTGCAATTACTGCGGGTTTTTCTCCCTTGCCTCTCATTATTTCCTTTTTTTCTATTTTAACCATCATTGAGTAATAATTACTTTCTGCCTTTCCTTGCAGGAGTTTTTGCATTCGGACTTTTTGCCACTGACATATTTGTAAACGCTGGCCAGGTTGTGACTGGGAACTTGGCTCCTTACTTCCTGACCGTCTGTAAGCCCAACTACACGGGGAACGATTGCCGCACCCATCACCAGTTCATAAACAACGGGAACATCTGCACCGGGGATGTGGACGTGATTGAGAAGGCAAGAAGATCCTTCCCATCCAAACATGCTGCTCTGAGCATCTACTCAGCTTTGTATGCCACGGTGAGTACCAGTGAAGATTGCTAGCTTGTACAAGAGTTCTTTTCTCTGCATCTTGGTGGGGATCTTTTTGTTGGTGGTGGTTTTGTTGTTTGTTTGTTTGCATGTTTTTGAAGGAAGAGAAGATTGTTATGTATATGGCTTCTTTCTGTGTTGTTTATCCATGGGAGGAAATCACCATCTCTCTTTGTTTTCCCAGGCCCAGTCTAAATAAATACAATTTGTATTCCTTTGGGCTCATCCTGTGACATGGAGGAATGAGATCTTGTAGTTTTTACTTATTTTCTCTTGGGTGTTGGTGTAGACAAGTAACCTTTTCCCTTTCATTCTCTTGTCTCCACAACATTACCATGAAGCTGATGCTCACATCACTGCTGGATCTTTCTCTTGTTGTTCACTATCCATGGATTTCTGAGCACATAAAATGCAAAGATTTGAATAAAAGTCACTTCAAGTATGGTAAATGACATTCTATAGTGAGAAATGTATTCCCAGCCGACAGCTTGAGAAAGGCAATACTGCAATCCTGATTGATAGGAAATATAGGAAATCCTGATCAGGAAAAAAAAAATCTCTTTAAAAATCTCTTGAAATATACTGGCTGCCCTGCTTTGTTTTCTGGCTAAAGGTCATATGGCCATTTGAAAAGTGACCCAAGAATCTGCTCACAAGAGCACGCTGACCTAGGTCACTTAAAAGATTTTGGTGACGATGTCATTAAAATCCAAGTTCTGATTTGACTGCAGGCTGACAAGGACTGTTTTACCCCATAGATTTTATGCAGTCCAGGCCA
>JAUBOD010000285.1:173410-231471 GCA_032353885.1 Nothura maculosa | reverse complement strand
AAAATGAAAAGAGTATAACATGAGGATACAGGAGAAGGAAATCAGCATAGACACCATCTTTCATCATTCAATCCACTGTTGTGGTTTGGGAGTCTCTTCCGCTGGAGTATCCATTGCTAATATCTATTTACTGATTTGTTCATTAGCTCAACTAGAGATGGTATTCCCACTGTGACTGATTTGGCACTGTATATATTGTTTTTGTTTGTTTGTTTTTAATCTGTATTTTATGTTCAGTCAACTAAGCTTCTTCCTTTTGCTTGCCAAAGAAGCTGTGCAGCACCACAGGTATCTCTTTGGTGATCTCTTCATGCTAAGATGTGTAAATTTTGTATGCCTAACTCAAGGAAAGGAAAAAACAAGCAGGAACTGTGTCTTCCATACTTCTAGCAGTACTAGAATGATAACTAATGATATTTTATTAAATCCCCAGTCAGGAAAAGATGTCAGTCCCTGTTTGCCTAGCATGCACAAATTTACAGTTAGAAACATGTACTTCTAGATATTTTTTCCTTAGGGAAATGATACTAGAGAAATATTTCTGAAGTTACTAACAACTCCCCTAGAAGATAAAGCCATATGAAATGAAAACCATATAGCCAAAGCCCAAAGAACTCATTTAGGGTCATAATAGGGTCTCTGTGTTTTAAAGCTACAAATAGTCACTCGGTAATCAGTTTGATAATACATTTAGGCTTTCTCAAATGACTTCCTGCCTAGCAGCACCCAGAGGCAATGCTTTCTGTCACCTCCATACGTCTAGAAGGCTCTGCCACATTGCAGTGGACCATGACCTGGCTCTTGTTTACACCTGGGTTGCTTATTAATGAAATTAGAAGGCTACAATATATTTGGACATTAAACTTGCAACATTTGGGAAATTCTAACCGGCACATAACACTGCAGCAAATCCCATCTGCAGCCCTGGTCACTGTGACCCCACCTGCATTCCCCCCATTTTCTGCAATAATATCTACTGGGCAATCAATTAAGTTCAAGGCCATAGCACTTAGGCTTCTGCACTGCGTACCTAGGAGATTGCATCATATTCTACAACGAAGATTATTTTCAATGGTTCTTTTTCTCTATTACTGCAGAAACCCTAACAATATTGGAAAAGACAATCTATAAAACTTGTAAGACACATGATTTTCTGTTGGTGCTCTGAAAGTGTGAACTCTCCAAGAATGAACTATCAATCACAAACCTCCCTCTCAGAGGGAATATACAATCTTTACCATTATATAGCACAAACTATAAATATATGTAAATATATATGTCACATATAAATATATATAATGTCTATTTTAAACTTAGAAACCAAATGCTTTCCAGACTATAAATGCTTTTGTGCCTTATAAAAAGGTAAGAGATCCTTTTTTTTTTATGCAACAGAATTGCTGAATATCACACATATCGCTCAATACACTGCTTGAGTGTATTGATAAGAGCAGAATAAAGAAACTGATAATATATTATATAATTAAATCATACCTAATTTATTTTCATGCTTGATTTATTCTGTTTCTCTCATATATTTTTATATTACTTCTTTCTCCTCTTCTACACATCAAATAGCTGTTTTTGACACACTTTTGTAAACAAATTTAGCCCACAGAAAATATTGTAGGAATTTTTCAGAAATATTTGCAGGTTATAGGAAGTCAAATATACATGCTTTTCACTGACACATTGGGCTCTTAAACAAGGCTTTTAAGTGAAGGGAGGAAGACGTGAGAATTTTTAGAAAAACCTTGACTTCAGGGACTAAGCAATAAAGATCAAAATGCAGTGATCAGCAAGTCTAACCAGAATAGAGACTCTCACACAGACATTTCTGACTAGAGTTTGTAATTTATAGATGAGCTAGGGCACGTCTTCTGGGAAAACAGTCTGTCTCGTTTTAAAACCTCCTAGTGATGGAGAATCTATCACTTCCCCTTGGCAATCTGTTCGCATGGTTAATTACTGTTCTCATTGCTACAAATATCCTCTTTACTACAAGTTTACATTTTTCTGCCAATACACATGCAACTTCAAACAAATTGGCGACAACTCATTTGTAATAAGGAGAGATCTCTCATGGACAGACTGAACATGCAATTTCTTCTCATACCTTTAAGAAAACAGGCATGAATGTGTTTTTTTCTCTAGCAAGGATTTGCCGCTATCTCAGCAGGACTGTGTTGTTGCTTTAAAGAGCTTATTATTTTCCCTTGGTTGTTATAAACTGCGGTAGTGATTGGTGAGGAATAGGAAAACAACCCAGCTCCCTATTGCTCGATTGAATTCACTTCTCCTAGAGGAGATACATACAGTGTAAGATGGGCGGTAATTATTCATGAAATAGCACTTCTCCTCTATAGTATTATTTCCTATTGTTTCCATGGAAGAACCTTAAAGCGACTTTCACGATAGTCAGGTGCAGCTCAACCTACCAGCGAAGAGTGAGGAAAGATTGCCGCCTAGTGCTCGGCCACCCACTCATTCCAAGGCATATGCTGCAGTAGGATTATTTGCCACACAAAGAGAGTGGGAAATGCTGGAACAGCTTACCCTTATTCCATGTGCTAGTATAAACCATAATTTTCCAAACATTTGAATTTGCCTTACAGTTATATGCTCAGCAGCACTTTTGAGGATAGAAGGATTTGTTTCTTTCGACAAAGGCCTTTTTATTTAATAGACAATTCATATTTTCTGTAGATGACACATAACAGCTCCTCAGTTACACTGCTTGTTTCCCTATTGTCTCTTACGTTAAAATGAACTTGTTAGGTGGGAGCTGATTGGGGTGCTTCTCCCTCAAAACAAAACCTTCCGATTCTAGTTGCTTTGTAATCTTGGAAAAAAAAAAACCCACAGATCGAAACAGAAGTGCTGTGCTTCTGATGAAAGTGTTTCCACATTAAGTGCATATTCTCAGTCACATACAGCTGTCATTGAGCTTATCACAGCAGTTGCCTGGCAGGTGAGGAGCCGCCTTCCCTGCACAGCTTCTCCAGCTGCTCCCTTTCTCTTCCAGGAAGTTCCTGCTAGAAGAAGGGACAATTCCTTTCTTCTTCCAGAATTACGTATTGCAATAGTTTCTAAGATGGACAGCAGCCTGTGAGGGGAAAAATTCGCTGGATGGGGGTTTGCTGGTACAGCCACGGAAAAGGGTAAAGAATAAAGACAGTGAAAAGTTATAGCCAAGACTGGTAGCATGAGCCTGCACCCGGCTGTTGGGCTGTGGTGCTGGCTAGGAAAGAGAGACACATACAGGTGACCATCTCCACACCTCCCACTACTATGTTCTGCCCTCTCCTGGAAATGAAATCCTCTCAAGGCTGGTGAGATTTGTGACCTCCAGATGATCCTTTCAGGGTTCCCCACACTGGTGGAATTACAGCTGGAATGTGCATGAGAAGTGTGCATAGCAGCCTTTTGTCCAGAAGACTACAAGAACTGTCTAGTGATTTTTAATCACTGAAAAAAAAGAGCAAAGAAGGGAAATATTCCCAGCTTTGGTGAATTTCTTTGTATGAATATATATATCAACAGCAGTATATATTTTTTCTTTATGACTAAAGCAGAATCATTTGACTTCAAAATATGAGAGTTGCTTCCATGTCTTCCAATGCTAAAGTGGTGGAATAGGCTCAGATATATGCTATGTGATTCACATTCATTTGCTAAGTAAATAGTAAATATTCAGTAAATTTTCCAAATGAGTCATTCTAGTTCTGTCTCATGTTTGGAAGGAATATGTAATCTCTGTGCATGCTGGAACCTTTTTTTTTTTTTTTTTTTGGCAAAAAAAGAACCTGTATAGTAAGATGTGTTTGTTTTGCTTATCAAAGCTTTTTAATTCATGCAAGTGTCCATCTTTCCTTGCTGAGAAGGATTTTAGTATATTTCTTTGCCATTAGTCTTTATTTGTCTTATAATATCCTCATTTTGTCACTTTGGAATTAATGACTGGCTACTAATTTTGCCTCATGTCAATGCATTTAAAATTAAAAATTAAAGTACAAAAAAGGGGTGTATATTAAGCAAGATCTCTGAGCACAATGAAAGTTTTGCTTAGTAATCACCTTTTCACAAGCAATATTGTTTTAAATATTCTGTTTTTTTCTCCTATTCTGTTTTTTTCTTTCATCTTGAGAAAAAAGTCTGTAGTTATTTCTCTTAATGTCAAGAATCTGTTTTTCAAACTTCATGGGTACAAGGCACTGGATGTGTGCATCCCAGAATTGAATATATAAGAATTAAATTTCAATTCTGGACCCATTTTGCATAGCATTCAATTGTGAATCTAATCATTTACATGTTTCCTCACATATGAGCAAACATTTGTACAATTTAAGAAGTCAAGGGATCTGAACCACTCCATATTAATTTAGAAACTGTATAGCTGCCGTTCACTGGGCACAGGACATCCTGAAATATTGCTGTTCAGTAACTGTTTTGTTCTCTTAAAAACATTCTCTGACTTAACTTAAACCTCTTATTTCTCAATGCTTTTCGATGAACCAGGTGTTTTGTTTCATTCAGACATAGTATATGTCTGGGTGGAAAAAAGTTTAATTTCTGGCAGAACATCATTTCATTTGTGGCTTCTCCTGTGTTTCAGATGTACATCACAAGCACAATAAAAACAAAGAGTAGCAGGCTAGCCAAACCTGTTTTGTGTTTGGGTACCCTGTGTGCTGCATTCCTCACCGGCCTCAATCGAGTTTCTGAGTATCGAAACCACTGCTCGGACGTGATCGCGGGCTTCATCTTGGGGAGTGCAGTAGCTCTGTTTCTGGTAAGATCATCACTCCTTTCTCATTCTTTTCTTTAAAAAGTACCTCAAGTCAAACAATTTTTTTTTTGCTGTCTTGTCTATAACAAATCATTTCTTGAAAATTAATACTGATCCCTCATCAGATGACATGTATCATCAGAGAAAGTCCTAATATGGAGTCATGATTTTAATTAGTAAGGCTCAAGTGGTCTTAATATATTCACTTGTATTTCAAGATCGTTTCAGTTATGGTGCTCTTGCTTGGCCTGTCTTGGAAAAATGGTCTAAAGATAAAAGAGATTTGAATTAATGTATCAGAGAGCCTGGCTCCATTTAATCAAAATGTAATGTGAAACTTTAAACTAGCAGCAGTAAGTACTTTCTTTAGCTATGCGCACAACTTCCTTACCTTTGGAAAGATTCTGCAGTGCAATTCAAACAGAACCCATCCATAGGAAATAGTGGAAATAAGGTTGAGCAAAACCTCAGGAGGTCACTCAGTCTACTCAAATCCCCTGCACTCAGCATGTATCAATTTTAAAAGATTTATCAGAACCAGATTGCTCTATCAGTTTATCTTTCTTTTTTCTTTCTTACTTTTTCTTTTTTTTTTCCTGTTCTTTTCTGGAGAAAAATAGAAAAAGAAAAAATCCAATCTTAAATAATCTATTCCAATGCTTCTCTTCAATAAATAGATGTTGATGTCTCCTGATATGGATCTGCAGCTTTAAATAAGCCTGTTACTGCTTTCCTGATTCCCAGCGGAACAGGCAGTTTAAATCTAGTCTGTATAATATAACAGGCAATCACCCCATGCATCTGGTCAGGACAATTCATATGGCCCCAGCACCTGTTTCCAGCAGTGACAGCCTGCTCACAACCCAATTTGGTGGAAAAAGTCCCCTGGGAGCTCTGTGCTGGGAGCTGTCAGCAAAGCTTGGCCAGGCTGCAGCCCAAGAGCAGCTCAGGGAAAGAGCCAGCAAGGAGCTGGCAGCAGAAATGGCTCTGGCAGTGGGCGAGTCAGTGCCTAGATGTGCCCTTTCCTTTCTGTTGCTGAGCCCCAAGCAGTGATGTGCAGAATTAGCCTCATTATTGTCACCACGTGTACGTTGACTGGGCTTGGTGTCATCCAGATGTGAGATGTGAGGTGGATGCAGACGTTGAATGTGCTGTTTTCATGGTCTGCAATTGATGGTCAGGGTCTCAAAGGAATTTCTGGATGTAAAACATAGCAGAAGGGTAGTCTTTGGTTCTGAGAGGATGATGCAGACACTCAGATCCTTAGAGGCTGCACTGTGGCAGCCTCGGCCAGATGGTGAGTGGAACTGAAAACTCAGCTACTGTGCTTTGCAAAAACAGGCAATTCTGAGTTCTTAAGTGGGAATGAATACCTGAGACAGGTGTTCCAGGTTATAGGAATTCCAGGTAATTCCTGAGTCTGAAAATGTTGACCTTGCTGATTTGATTTTTTTTCTCCTGTGTTACATAGGGGATATGTGTTGTGCATAACTTTAAAGGCATACATGGAACTCCTTCTAAACCGAAGCCTGAAGACCCACGAGGAATGCCATTAATGGCTTTTCCCAGAGTGGAAAGCCCGCTGGAGACACTGAGTGCACAGGTACCGTAGATCCATCCACCCAGGTTATCACCAAGCAGGCAGTTGCTTCTGGCAGGGTAAAAACTAGTTGTAAGCAGAACTATAGAGAGGGCTAGTGATGTTGCTAACACAAAATCCAGAGTGAGTTTGTGTCAAGTGTAGTCTGTTCAGTTGCATTTTTCCCTTATGGTCTCCAGTGCACTGGACTGTCTGTCCTTGTATATATTAAAAGCTAAAGCAATAAGATTTTCTGCCACTGCATATCTTCTGTGGTAACAAATTTTTGCTTAGAAGAACAGTAAACTGGGAAAAAAATAAAGATAATTCTGCCTAGTTACACTTTGGAAAGCTTAGGGGATTTCTTTCCATAAATATTAACACTTATAATCCAGACAAAAAAAATGCTAATCAAAAAAAAAAATGACATGAACTAGTTTCTTATTTTATAGTCTTCTTCAAGAATACAAATAATGTTAAAATATGTTAATATTATTAGTAATATTAATAATATTAAAATGTTACTAAGAGAGAAACTAAAGAACTAAACAAATTCAAGCAAATAGTTGGCTGGTGGAAACATTTCATTGGATATTACTGATAAACCATTAACTTCCTTGGGATTTTATTGGAATAACAGAAACTTAGTACTCACAAAATGAATGCTAACTGACAAGAATTTCGAGAAACAAGTTTGAACTGTAAGCTTTATATTATCAGTTCTCTGTAAGGTCCTGATGTAATTTAAAATTTTACCTCATCTTTTCAGTAACCTGGCACTGCTGTTAGTGTGTAGTGTGTGGCAAAGTCATCAGGGAATTTTATCTAACCTTTTAATGAACTGATTGAAAATGAGAATGAGAGAATGAAATATATACAGACGTACACATATAATTACATACAGATATATATCCATTTCTGGGTTAGATGCTATTTTGCTTAATTGAAAAATCAGTTTTCATTATGAAAAATTTTGATAAAATTAAAAATGAAAAATTTGGATAAAATTTTTGAAAGTCTTGGTAAAAGACTTTCACTCATTTCTGTAAATTATATGCAAGAACTGTTCAAGTGGTCAACTTACAGTCCAGAAACCTTCTTCTGTTAAAAATACCTTTTTATCTATTCAGGTTCAATTTTCAATTGGTCTTCAAAAAGACCATTTATCAATTCAGGTTCAATGAGAAATGGATTGGGTTGGTAAAAATATTCATAGTGGTAAAAAAATGTATAGCTATCTATTTATAGGTTTTAGTCTATGAAGACTAGAACTAATCCACTTCATGCACTAGATACATAATGGCATGTGTCAAAAATGTTCATGTATTTTTATTTTGTTCTTTGTAGAATCACTCTGCCTCAATGACTGAAGTAACCTGAGTTGGAAGATTGGCAGCAGAAAATATTTTTTATTACCCTCCAGTACAATATTCCAAGACACACAGTTAATAAATGTCAAACTGTGATGACCAGTATTATGTTATGTCTAGTTAGAGGCTGATGTTTTGTACATTTTTTGTATGAGGAAGTGATGTAGCTTGCCCTGATTTTTTGTCAGCTTTAATATTATTATGCCAGAATTTAAAGCAAAGCAGAAAAAAAAAACCTTTTCTTGTTAAAAATGTGCACTGAGGAACTACATCTATGGAATTGTTAATGTTGTTATGTGATATTTGTACACGGATTCTTCTTTTCTTCAGTTTTGAATTTATATACCTGAAATAAAATAATTCACTTTTACCTTTTCTTACGGTAAGAAATGCTTCTATCAGTAGGTCAGATTCTGATCTTAGTTAGCTCAGCATTGTTCTGAAGTAATTTCATGTATTTAATTCAGATTAAGATAATGGTCATCAGGAATCCAGCCTGAACAATGTTACCAAGAAGTGATAAACATTAATGGTTGATTCTCAGTGAGCTGCTTAAGCATTCGTTGGCACCATTGACCCATTACCTGGTCCTTTTCCAGTCTACTTGGTGGACTTATGCATCTCATTGAATCAGAGTCTGATCTAGGGTAGAAGGATTGTGCTAGATATTGAAGATAACTAAAACGTGCTCAGTCTGCAATATAGACAGACTGGACATAAAAAATTTATAGTGGTAGCTGATAGCATGTGAGCTGACTATATCATCTCCGTAGATCTCAGTTCCTCCAACTGGCCCAGCCAAAGCTCCCAGTTATACTTAATGGCTTCAGGAATAGACTATGGGGATTTATAGCCATTGCTGTGGAACTGCGGCTGAGGCTTTGAGTGTTTCATAACTTCATCATAGTGTTGTGGGGTAACCAGTAACATTTGTGCAAAGAAGAAGTGATGCCACTTCCCTGGTGGAGTGGGAGAGCTTGGCATGCAGATTAGTATAGCCAGGCAGCCAGTTCTGCCCAGACAGCTGGCACGAGGACTATGTTTTCCCAGTGGGGCTTTCACGAGTCACAAAAATAGGCCTAGCACCGTCTGTAGTAGCAGTCTGCTTTTTTTTCTGTACATTGTACCATGCAGAATTTATATTGAAACTGCTATTTTACAGTTTAGCAACACTGCTTAAGGAATAAAATGTGAGAATTTGGGGGGGGCACATAAGCAGGAGTCTATTTGCTGTCGCTAGAATTGGGGTAAAGGCTTCATTTCATCATTTCTCACTGTTTCTAGGATTTTCCTGCATCTCATTCTTCTAGCATGGTGAAAACTGCTGTATGTCTCCTTTAAAGAATGGAACCTCTGTCTGTACTTTTACTGGAATGTTTACCTCACATTTCCATGTTGGTTATTCTTGGCTTTTTTTTGTATATTTTTTTCCAAAACAGATGAAAAAAAATCAAAAAAAAAACCCAAACTGTAGTCTGCTCTCTCTCTTATTTGTGCGCAATCCAGAGAATATTTGAGATACTTTTATGTCTTGTCTTGCAAGAGTTCTTCAAGTCGGTATTTTCTTGTGACTCTGCTAACGTCTGGTTCATTCTTAGGAATGAAGTCAGACTTGAGCCCTGCAGACCTTTTATGACAAGGAAATCTGGTTTGATCCAAATTCCACAGAAACTTGATGAAAAAATCTGCCAAATGAAATTGACTTTGGAATCAGTTCTTGTATATTAGGAAGATAGCGATATGTTAGCAAAGGTTATAGGCAGTTAATACTGCATTCAGTACAACCACTCTCAGATACTCATGTCCCTCCTGAATGCACTATTACCACTGTGCAAATCTTGCATTCTTGGTTAAGAGCATAAGCAGAATTGATAGGGACTTTCTCCCCCTCTCAGCATATCCTCTAGCTCAGTGGCATGGGCAGTATTTCTGAAGGTGGGAGAAGTAAGAAGGATTTGAACATGGATTTTTAATTTCCTGAATGGCTGCCTTATCCTTTTAGTTACAGTGCCCTGTTTTGGAAGGCATCCCTCTCACCACTTGAACACAAACAGGTGGATTCAGATCTGCTGGCTGACGGAATACACAGGGATACACCTACCAGGAGAGGTCTCAGGGCTGCGGGTCCACACAGATGTGCATGCTTCCCTGCAAATAGTAACAGTCTGGATGAATGAAAGATGAAGATAGACCTAGGCATGACCACTGCATTTCCTCTTGGCCAGCTCTGCATGTTTGCTGCTGTTTTAGACTTATAGTACACTTAGCCATCACCAGATGATGTCCTGAATCAAAGTTAAAACCTGAAAACATATTTGCTTTTCTCAGGTATATTTCCCTTTGAGGGCAATGTATGTTCTCCTTTTGGAACCAGTGAGCTAGTCAAAACTCAATCTTTAGGTAATCGCTAGACTTTGAGAGTTTTATGAAGTTTCTCTTCAAAGGCATGTAATTATTCTATGCATATAGTGTTTGTAAGCAGGTAACAAAGGCTTCAGGAGTCCACTGAATGCCTAAAATAATGTGTTGCTGTACTCAACTTTTCATCACAGACTTTGATCAGCCCTTATGATGGACTGATTGCTTTTGCACTGTGTGCAGCTCCAAGTCCTTCAGGTATGAACCTGTGTAGAGTGATTGGCAGCAGTGTCACAGAATCACAGATTCAACCAAGGCCTACCTGGTTTCCAGCCTTGAGCCTTTCAGTAGAAGTAGTATTATGGTCACATGAAGCAAAAACGAGGACTTACATATTGAGCCAAAACAGAAGGGGAAACCTGCCTGAAATCTTAGAAGATCAAAGATTACATATTATGTATGATCATAAGTGCAGTTGTTCCTGCAGTGTCTTAAAGTCACAGCCTGACTTTAGGAAGACTTCAAATAGGCCATTAATAGGATTCTGTCCATGAATGGATTAGAGTAAATATTGCTGATGTGTTTGTGTTTTCTTCCATCTGCTACTAGCCTACAAAAGAAAAAAAATGTTAGAGGAGCTAGAAATGCAATTTGTAATCCGCAGCGCAGTGATGCTCCCAGTGTATCCCCCCATAGCATGAGCTCAGAACTCAGGAGCTTCTGTTAAATAGTTAACACAGCTTTATGATGAAATAAATACATGTTTGTTCTCCTCCAAAGAAAGAAGACCTTTGATTTTATGTAAAGGCTTTTGGATTTTGCCACTAAGTATCTATGGAGGGACTATTCCTCTGGATTTCATGTAGTAGGATTTTTTATCTTGAGTAACTGCATCCCCTCCAATTGTAACATGGGAATTCACTCATAACATGCACTGACTGGTCTCCTGGCCAGGTATGAAGGAAAGATGCTATGTACCATAGAGGAAAATGTTTGCTTCGACAGTAAATAACTTCTGGCCTAAGGACAAAAGGTTACCTGAATACTCTACTGTGATTATACTTGAGTGACAGTCCACTCTCAACAAGCAGGTAGAGGGCTCCATGGAGTTTGTTATCACAGCTTGTATTTCAAGGCTGCCTATCACTTCTCTATGACCTGGCTGGCTATGGGGCATCATCTATGTGCGTGATGAATTCGGGGCAGAATCAAGCAAGCCAAGGTGGTTGTGCAAGATATTCCCTATCACATTTTATCAGAGAGTGGAATGTCAAGTACAGAACCCTTCCTGAAAAGCCAGGCATTTGCATTTGTAGAGGTGTTGCACTGGGTTGTCAGGTTTCGGGAACTGGAACAAACATCCAGTGCAGAGCAGTGCAGTCCCTCACACATGCTCCAAGGCTCCACTGCCCTTTTCCCAAAAGTCACAAAGCGGTGAAGGGTCATTGGCAAGAACAGAGGTGTGGAAGCAACAGCAAGATCCAATGGAGGAACGCAGAGAGGGGGAAAAGTCAGTAAAAAGAACAAATAAAATAAACTGAAACCCTGAAATCCAAAAAACAACAGGCTTGTGAGATCAGCAGTCCAGCCAGTTTACTACCACTTAGCTTTGCTACAGTTAGACACCTCACAGCAGCTGGCTGAGCAGTTGTGCAGAAGATTGCGAACTTTATTATAAATCTGTGTTTTGGCAGGCCTTTGCAATAGGCTTTAGAAAGACAGCATTATATAAAGGATTGGAAGGGACAGTGAGACTGAGACTCCTGAAAAATAGAATTCAGTTGGCTGTGAAATGAATCAGGTCCTGTGGGAATTCTTCATGACAAAACACAAGAATAACTTCAAATTTCATTCAGCCCTGGAAGAAGATACCACGGACACGGGAGATATAGCTGAAAACTATATGGAGTTAATGTAGAGTAATGGAAGTTAATGAGTGTGCATTGAACAGGACTGGTTTTATAAAAATGGCTCCTTGCCCTGGAATACTGCAGTACTTGGTTCATTGTCTTCAGCTTCATGAACTAACAAAATCAAGAATTGTCTTCTGGCATTGGAAATGAGTTATTACTGCACTAGTATGAAACATATTTGTTATTATAAATGCAGTCCACTTCTGCAAAATTGGTGGGCATAATAACCTCACTGAAGCAACCTCTTTAAACTCTTTTAAAGAGTACTTCTGGAAAGAAACTGCCAATAACACCTTTTCATCATATTGTCTGACTTAGGGAATTTTATATGCATCCATAGCTTCAGGTCTCCTGTATAGATCAAAATGGTTACTGTAAACACAGTTATTCTGTCTCATAGGGGTTGAGCACTTGAGGACACCCATATGTTTAATTTCTGGCCTTAGTCTTCTCTAGCACTAACAATCATCAGTAACTCTGATTATGTTTTCACTTGTTTCCAGTTCCGCTCCGAATGCAACAAAAAAGAGCATTTTCTGGCTTTGGGATACTTACTGTATTTGTCAGGAAGTGCATTTCAGTAATTCCTGGAGTGGCATCAACAGCAATAGGACTAAACAGATCAGATCTGAACATATGCTGAGAATCCAGGTAGAAAACTCTTAATTTTGGAATATAGGAATTAGCTAATGAACCCAAGCGACCTGGGAGATGGGACAATAGTTTCATTCATACAGATTTCCATTTACGCAGCCTGCCATATAATCTCTCATTTATGAAATATAGTCCCCAACCTAGTTTCTTTCAGCTTTGTTGTTATTGTTCTTTTTGTCTCGTTATAATAAATTAATGTTAAGACCTAGATTGACATGGCTTTTTTTTTTTGTTTTAATTTTTCTAATATTTATAATTTAACTCCATAGAAAGTCCAACTGTTACAACCTGCTTAAGCACCCTTAAAATTACCTTCAGTAATGGAGAGATCCTACAGAGGTATGCCCCGGTGGACTCCTCCTTTATTTGAATAAAGTTTTAGGACTCCTCTGTCTCCTTTGTGGATATTCATTTCTTGACAAAGAGATTTTCTGCGCAGGGGCATCGAAGCAGATGAGGCCTGATACTTTTCAGTGGCACTTAGCAAGAGGGCTAGAGGCAATGGGCACCAATGGAAAAAACAGTAAGTTCTGGCTGAATATGAGGAATGACTTGTTGATTATGAGGGTGCCAGAGCCCTGGCACAGGCTGCCCAGGGAGGTTGTGGAGTCTCCTTCTCTGGAGGTCTCCAAATGTGCCTGGATGCCGCCCTGTGCCTCGTGCTCTGGGTGTCCCTACTGGAGCAGGGGGTTGGACTAGATGATCTCTAGAGGTCCCTTCCAACCTCAACCATTCTGTGATTTGTGCAAGTCTTTGATTCCAGTTCAGATTTTTGCTTTGTCAGTTTTTTATCAATAGCTGGAAGTCTTTCACGTTAAATGCCCTTGTCTCATTTTTCCTCCTTTCATGTTGCTTAGTCCCTGAAGCTTCTTGTAAAGCCTTGGTGAAGGAAGTCCGAGGTGTTTGGAATTGGAGTAGTCTCATTAAGTTATCACACATCTAAAGTTGTAATTAACAGCTTCCTCTTTTCTCGGCTATCTACCCTCCCATGTTTCAATCTCTCAATTTTCTTCGGTTCTGAGACTCTTTCTTCTGATTATACTAGTTGCAAGGAAAGATAAAACACAGGTGGATAAACAAAAAAATGAAGTTCCGACGAAAGTATTATTTGGGATTGCAGGGAAACATGCTTGGTAGAAGGAATCAAGAAGACACAAGCACCTTTACTCTGAGTGCAAATAAATCATGAATGTATTTTTATATTTTCACTTTCATTGATGAATTGCTTTGATAACCATTGAAAAGTCAGCATTATTTACCTTCTCATAACATAAAAACACATCCAAACTGCAAAACAAAACAAACCCAGAAAAGCAGACCAGTGTCCACCTGCCCAGAGCAGTGTGCAGAGCAGCTCCATATAGCTCTGCCATTTGCACCTGTATTTAGACCCGATGCTGAATCCCCTGGGTGCTACTTGCCTAGTCGTTATTAATCATTAAGCATTACATGATATCACAGAAGCTTGGAGGTGAGCATACCTACCTTTAAACACTGCTACTACTTGCAAAGTAGTATCTACTGGTACAAATACCTAGTACTAAGTAATAGCTGCTTCAGGGATCAATAGAACTGCTAAATAGATCTCTACTGCTGAGTCAACACCTTACAGAATTCCACTTGGCATTCCCTAGGTTTGTATTGTCAGAAGGAGAGTTTTGATGTAAAACAGAACTTGCTGACTTTCAAAAATGTGGTATCTGGCAGGTCTTTTCAACTTCAGAAAACAAACAAACAATAGAAATACAACCGTATTACGCTGCTTTTCTGAGTGTTGGCCTGGTCTTTCTGAGAGTTCCCTCGACAGAGAAAATGCACTAGTGCATGCTGCAGATTGAAAACCAGAACGTTTACATGGTGCAGAAAAGAGATGGGAGTTGGTTCTCCCTCCTTTCCACCCACAAGGTCCTACAACTTGCAGGCAGCAAGGCACAGGCCAAACACCTACATTATTACGTCTACTGACCACACTGTGTCACTGTTTTATAGCATAAAATTCTGCTCTTTTCAGAACACAGAATAAACAGAAATAACGACATCTGAAGACACTGATATTAGCTTTTATTCATGATATTCAGACTTTTGGCCGATAATGAGGTGAAAGGGCTCTGCTGCGCCACTCTCACTTAGGAATGCATGCAAAACAAAGCGATGCCTCTCAGTACAACTCACTTTTCCCAAACAATCTTCAGGTTTGGGGGTAGCTCTGCAGCACACAGTTCATCAAACTTGGTTACATCCTTCACAGGAGTGCTGTAAAAATTCAACACATCCTCAGCACTGCACATCAGATGGAGCTGTGAATTGGGGACGGTGTGATCGAGTTCTGTTGCCAGCTGATCCAGGAGGAGAAACTTTAACCGATTTTCTTTCAAGGATGTCTGTAGCCAGTTTTCAGGAACTGCAGACCCAAATATCTCCTTGACAAGAATCTCGAGGTTACTCTGTAGATTTGCTGGAGGGACGTAGTTTCTGCTGCGTGGTGGGGGGCACATCAAACTGGGTTCCTTTTCCTCTGGCTCTGCTACTTTTTCTATATCTGGTTCTTCCTCTTTTTTCCTGTTGGCATAAGACATACGACAATTATATGATACATCATATAAGACTAGCACTTTAGGCCTCTTGGCTGCTTAATCAATAAATGCATATTGCTACTCACAGTTGTTAAGGGTCTCAATTTAATCTGTAGAGTGCTTACATACCGCAGTGTGCACAGAACAAGCTATATTATTATTGTATTATCACATTATCCACACAAGAAGTCCCAGTGACAGCCTTGCTCTTTCTTATCCCCAACGCTCTGTCCCACAGGCCTTGTCAACACACAGCAATCATTCGCGTTGCTAATTTTACGGTTTGGAGAATTTCAAACCTTCACGACCAGTTTCCTTTAGTTTCCTATCTACGCACGGCGCCCACTTCTGAGCCCAGGCCCAGGGGAGGGGGGTGGTCCGGCAGACGAGACCAACACTCCAAAACGCCCCCTGTCTCTCAGGGCGGCAAAGGGAGCCGCTCTCCCCGACCTCCCGGGTTACCTGAAACCCCCCCAGAGCGCGCGGCGCTGCGCAGCACCCAAGCACAACCGCCGCCCCACGGCCATGACCGCCGCGCCCGCCGCCATCTTGAGGCGCCTCCTCCCACGCAGCGCGCGGTGGCTCCAGGGGAGGGCGGCTCCTCCCCCCGGCCCCGCGCGCTGCATCATGGGAGCTGTAGTTCTCCCAACGGTTCCCGCCAACGGTCGCGCGCGGCCGTTGGTGCTGACGTTCGAGATCTGTCTGTCTCCCCTCGTGCCCGACGCCCCGCGCGGGCTCCTCGAGGAAGGAGCCCGCGAGGCGCCCGCGTCTCCGCGTCGTGCCGGGCTGGGAGACGGAGTGGCAGGTTCCTCCATCCCAGGGTAACGGCGCCTGGCAGAGGAAAAGGCGCCCGGCGCTCACAGCTGCGGCGTGGGAGGCAGGTTTGACAACAGAGTGTGCGGGATTCAAACAACATAGGGTATGGGCATATGTCATCACCTGCTGAGATGTTAGTGATCGCCTTTTTTATTTTTTTTTCCCTTCAGTAAAAGCTCTAGCAGCGATCTTGAGATTTTCCTTGCATCTTTGTGCTGTAATAGGTTCCAGCCTCAGCAGCTCTTATGTTTTCACAGTGCGTTTCTTCTGCCTGCTAACAGTTTCAGATATGAGCGAGCAAATAAAGGGGAAATTACTTTTGCTTTTTTTTTTTTTTTTAACAAGGACATTCATTTTTAAAAGCAAGAGATAGTGCTTGATCTGTGCACAGCCAAAAGATATGGCCTTGCTTTGATTTGTGGTAACACTTCTAATGAACACTTTGCGCTGGCCATAGATCTCCTTGTCAAGGAGAAAAGTAAGGAGCCACACGCTCGCCTGCAGCTGAACCTAGTGCAGTTTTCTGTCCAGCAGAGAAGCAGGAAATATTCTGCAACGATAAAACTTCTATTTTAGAAAGAGTGTGAACTTTCCCCTCTTCCCCCAACTCCCATTTTGGGGATTTTTTCCCCAGTGTTTTTCCCCAGTGTTCAATTTAAAAGAAATATTATACTGATGTTTGTAGCACAATAAGGAACTATTTGCTGGGAGTAGGGAGTTATTTGAATTCAGGTGCTTGAAGGCCCAGAGCACTAGGACTGAGCCAGAACACAGAACTCCTGACTCTGCTATGGGCTCTAGAGTGCCTTTGGGCAAGTCCTGTGGTTGGCTTACTTGTTTTATGTCAGGACAGACTCAACCTACTTGTTAATTACTGTGCAGTGATAGGATCCATGTGAAGGGTTCTTGCAGTTATTAACTTGAAGAACACAGCAGAGTTACACAAAAGGAGTTATCTGCCCTTTCCTTGCTGACAGGAGCATCCCAATCAGTGGTCAGAGGAGCAGGACACTGAGTGTGCTGTCCCCGGGTGTCCGTGAAGGTCCTGCATGGCCAGGTGAGCCCAACAGCAGAGCTGTGCCTCGTCCTTCTGGGCAGAGGTGGACGTGATGCAGGAGGTGGAAGAGCATCATCCAGACTCTGTATGAAACTGTTGCTCTCCAGTTAATATAGTGAGTTGCTTGGCAACTGTTTTTATATAGTTTGATTTTGCTGTTTCTGTAACACAGCTAATTATTCTTTACAAAAATTACACCCCTAACAACTACGTAATAACACACTGAAGGTGAAGCGGTGGATCCCCAACATCAGCCTCACTTTTCAACTCAAGA
The DNA here is from genome assembly GCA_032353885.1 of Nothura maculosa. NCBI lineage: Eukaryota > Metazoa > Chordata > Aves > Tinamiformes > Tinamidae > Nothura > Nothura maculosa. Next base: position 214,088 of record JAUBOD010000285.1, on the reverse strand, counting down.
TCTCAACAAGCTGAGACACCTCCTTACGTGTGTTACTGTAATTGTTTTCAAGGCTCTATAGTAAAAATGCATTTGAAAAATTAGTCTTTGCACAGCACTGGCTCAACTTGTTCAGCTCTACGTGGGTGAGTATCAGATGCATCAAACTAGAGAGAGTTTTTCCAGCAATATGAGAAGCTTTTGAGGGCACTCTCTAATTATTTGTGGCTGGATCCCAATGAAGTGCTTGTCATATGCATATAAATATAAATATACATGTATATATATATAAATGTGAACAATGTTTTCACAGTCTGCTTGACTCCAGTTAGCAGGATTAATGTCTTTAGTATTACCATTACTGGTTTATTTCACTTTGATCTCCTCAGGGTTTTCTAGTTTACCAGCAATAATGTTTCATGATTTAACTCTGCCTACTGAAAATCACAAGTATGAAAGAGACTGATAATTGTGTATAAAATAAAGATTTGTGAGACAGAGATTAGCCTTTGATTATTGTTTTATTTGTATGATTAAAGCCACAGTCAGGTTTTGGAATTCAGGATTTTGGCAGCAGCATGTGCAAGAAGGCATGCATTTGAATTGCTGGAGACCATGGATTCCCAGTTTATTCCAAACACTTAATCTGCCTGGTATTTTGGGGAAAGAGTTTAAACTAGAGGGATAGTGGGGTTATTGTTTCAATGGCAGTTGTTGCTTATACTCTGGGAAATATTCTGGTTGTACAGAACATGCAGATCATACTGGAATATTATACTGCTATGTAATAATAGCAAAGGGTGGTGGGGAAGCTAATTGTTTTATTTCAAATTTTGTTTAGGGTAAAGGTAATTAGATTTCTTTGTTTTTCTTTCATTCTGAGCATGTTCAACCTATGAAGAGGGTTAGGACAAAAGCTGGATTCCTGTTCTTTCAGTAGGTGTAGCTCGCAGTGAAAAGTGACTGCATGGCAGCTGCATCAGTCTTCCCAGACACGACATACTGTCCTCTGCAAGCTAAGCTGTTAATCTGGAGAGAAAAAAAGAGGGGAAGGGGAAAGCAGTTAGCCAGGAATAGCAGGGACAATTTAGAAAAACACTAAGAGCAAACAAAGCAAGGCAAAATTAGGGAAAATGGAGACAGATTCTGAGTTTCCCAGTGACTTTCATGATCTAGCTCAGGTTTGTGACACTGCCCAGGCCATCAGTAGCAGTCGTTAGCAAGAACTGTTGTTTTGTCACTTGCAGACCCAGCAGAAAGGGATGCATTTTTCTCAGATAAAAGCACAGTGGATGTATCTCCACATTGCCAAAGAAGATGATCTAATTGTCACTAGTCAGTATGTCTGCTTTTTCTTGCTTTAAATTTGTATCAGCCTATCCAGGAAGGCCAGGACCAAGAGCCTTAGGAAGGTGACAACAGGTCTGCCTTAGCACCCAGCAGCAATATACTCCAAACTGAAAGTGCCTTTATACCCTCTGTATTCAGGGGAAGTTACCTGTGCACGCTTGCAGAAGGCTTCTTGGGCGGCCTTCTTGTTCGCCGACTTGCCCACCCAGGCTGCCAGTGCAGAGGCCTGCAGAGCTCTCCCGTATGAGAAAGTCAGTTTCCAGGGTTTTGGCAGAGGAGACTGATTCATTGCATTTAGGTTGAGAGAAGCCTCCTCTTCACTTTGACCTCCAGACAGGAAGCAGATTCCTGCAATAAGGAAGGGAAGAAGCTGAGTGCTGCAGCCACCATAGCCACTGACCCTTAGGTGCCAGAGCAATGAGTTTAAGAGGAAAGGCAATGAGAGTGACAGTGTGATGGTTTGACACATAGTAATGGGTACATAGTAATAAATTAGGAATCACCAGGCACAGCAGCAGGAACAGTACGCAGGAGAGTAGTGACAGTTGCTACAGCTACATCCTGAGGGGTATACTTCTTGGGGCAGGAATGCCCAGCTGTCACCATGTTGGGTTTCAGCAGTGTTCCTTCCAAGTAGACATGGTGATCATTCAAGGCCTTGTAGACAGCAGCCAGAACCTAAGAACAGGAGGATTAAATATAGACCCATGATATCAGTATGCTCAAATTTCAGATCTCTGACTCATGCCTCAGATATTTTCCATACTGACACTCATCTAATTCTCACCTGCAGTGTGCTCAGTCTATTGGGGAAAAACAGCTTATTGACGGTATGAAGTATGGACAGTATGAAATTGACCTTCTTTTTCTCCTAAAATTTATTACTGTGGTCACTACTGCAGCCTTGGAGATAGTACTGCTTTTGAGATAACTAAGATCCTCTTTATGTTTCTTGGATTTGTTTGTGAACAGGGTTACAGAAGAACAGGTAATTTTACTGACAATGAATCTTTGTGAGATGCTTCTAACAGATATTCAATTTGGCATTTAAAAGAAAAGAGACAACATTCTAGTCTCTAGTTTTCTAATAAATCATCATATATGAGCATCTCATTTCTGTGATAAAACTACCAAGTATTTTCTTGGTTAAACTCCCCTGATTATCTGTGAATGTAAACTCTGCACTAATCACTGATTTTTGATGAGGGGCATAGCAGGGATAACTTACCTTTTCTGTCACATACTGACAACGCTGAAGATCATGGTCTCCATCAGGCAAGATTTCTGGTTCTACAATGGGCACCAACCCATGCTAAGGAAAGAAAAATAGAAAAGTCTTTGCTGACACCCCCAGCAATTATAGTATCCTAATTGCAGTCTGGCTGCTTTTTGTTATTTTTTAAACTGCTTGTGGAGATGTAGTTGCTATCACAGGAAATGGTTAAGAATTCGAAACAGCTTCTCAAGAAAGAATAGTAGAGTGTAGATACCTGCTGGCAGATACTGGCATAGCGTGCCAGTGTGTTAGCATTCTCCTGGATAGCAAGCTGAGAGGGAGTTGTGCTGGTGATCTTCAGCACTGCCCGCCACTTGCCAAAGTCAGCCCCATCTTTCTTGTACTGGGCACAGCGCTCAGCCAGTCCATCCAGCCCTGCAGATTAAAGAACAGGGCTTCACTGAAAGCAGTTCCTTTATGGGCAGGCCTCAACTTTGTGTTCTCAGCACAGTCCTAAAAATATCATGACACCAGCTTAGGCTGTGGTCATCTGATAGCTTTCACTTTACTAATCATAATCATACTTAGATCTCTCCTTGCCTTGAATTGTGGTTTCTCCATTTGTTCCTGCTAGGGGTGCTGTGCCTTTATCCAGCTGTGGAGACAGGAAAAATAAATGGAGATCAGTCTGTTACTTATCTTGTGACCCATGGCTAGTCTGTCTTTGCAGACAAACTATAGGTGAAGTATGGGACTGAACAGGCTAAGGCTAAGGGGAGATGGCTGAAATGTGCTAAAGTAAAGGGGAAGAAAGCAGTTCACTGGGAACGAGGACTAAGCAATACACAGGTGGCTGAAGTGAACAGCTCAAGAGTTCTGTCAGCCTCTGAAAGGTTGTGTACTGAGACAAGAGGTTTGGTACCAGTGAATGATGCAACATTTGTTGCAGGGAAGTAGTGCTGGATGAAAAGATGCTGGATCATGTATAAATGTACAAATGAGTCCTGCTTATTTTTTAAAAAGCTGTACAGAGAATGAGGAAAGAGATCTCAAGGCTTTTTAAAAAACAAGGAAAAATAATTTGCAGGGAAGAGTACAGCCCCTATATTACAGTTCTCATTGGAAACAGGGCTTAGAGTATTATGACAACCAAATAAATATAGATACCCACCTTTATTCCCACCACAATGCCTTTTTCTTTGATGACAGCTGGAAATGGCTTCCCACTGCTGTCTTTCTGATAGAGAGTCTCATGGAAGAGGATCACTCCCCCAATGCTCTGATTGATGGAAGTATCCGAGGAGAAGAGGATCTCTCTAAAAGCACGGCGATTCTCCTCTGTGTTCTCCACATTGATCTTCTGCAGCCTATTGCCCATGGTACCTGGCAAGGTGGTCAAAGGTTGCACATAGAGGTGTTGGGTATGGTTAAACCTTTGATCCTCACAAGAAGAAATCAGAAAGATCTGAGACTTCAGCTCAAGGCCTCCCTTCATAAACCCATAGGCAGCAGCCTTCAATGCTGAAGACACAATCCTGTCTAACTGGAACAGTTCTTCCTACAGGCAGTTTTTAATTGTTTTCATTTATTCCACTGATTTGGAAGATTAAGCAAAATGAAAGGAAACAGCCCAGGTAATGCTAGTTTATTGTTATCTAGTACTCACCCACTGATTCATCTGCAGCTAAGATCCCCTTTCCTGAAGCCACAATACGCTGAGCAATATCTGAAAGAGCTTTCTTCTGCTCTGGAGATAGCGCTGGGAATTGGTGGGTCATGATGACTTATCTGTGGAAGAGAATTGAGGGAGATGGTATGCACAAATGTGAATTAGAGACGACAGTCTCAAGTATTCCTGTCAGAAGCCTCTTTCTTGTTTCTTGTCTATCTGTTTCATCCCAGGAACCTAACTCAGAAATCTAGTTTGACGTCTTCTGAACTTGGTGTGTCTGGTGATACTGGAAGAGTGAAATGCAGAAACCACATGCTCATATATCCTTCAAGAACCAAAGCAAGAAAGATTCTGCATATTGCACAGATTTGCTCAGAGACTAAAGGGAGGTCATTTTATCACAGAAACTTGTGGCAAACTAACAAGTATACTAACTGCAGAAAGTGCAAACTTCTGCGCACAGCAAAGAAGCTTCATCTTGGTCCTGGCCAGAAGACAGTTAAAATTTTCACATGGCTGACTTTTACACTCTAATGAACAATGCCCCTTATCCCATTCCATAACTAGTGTTGTCAGTATTTGCTTTTCTACCTGCATTTTCATCCTGTCTGTACTGCCTTACTTTGTATTCCTCTCCTTCCCTTGACTTTCCATCTGTAGCAGAACGACTCTCTGTATGAGTTTAGAAGTGTCAAAAGGGTTCACTCTCCATTTCTATCTTTTCAGTGCTGGGAAAGGCTTACCATCTGCAGATATCCAACACCTGAAATTCAGGTTCTGTCTTACTCTGCAAAAGTGCTGGACATTAATAAGGTTTTGATTATATGGGATTAAATTACAGTTTCTCAAATCATCTGACGAGGCCAAATAATTTTCTTGTGTGTGTATAAGAGAGTGGAGCTAGAGACAAAAAGACTTTCTGTCCACCCTTCATCACATGCTCTAGCTAGACGAATGCCTGTGTTTTTATTGGCAGTTTTCTCCCCACAAGGGGGGCAGGCTTCTGTGCAGCAACTTTATCTTTCCCAAAATAGGCTTATAGAAGAGCAAGAATCTGTCAACACCTCATAATTCCCACCATTCATTTCAACATGTGCCAGAGGTGAACTCACAAGATAAACCATTTTTCTTCATGCTTTTTAAATTAAGATACTATGTTACCAGGGAATCTCTGCCTTGCTTTTTCCACTGAAGGACATAATGAGGAGGGACAATTAGGGAAAACTGGCTAATACTTGTGGTGGGGCAGATACCGGCCTCCATGGAGTTTTGTCAACTTGTCAGATGGTGCCAGAATCTTCTGGCAACAGTAGTACTGCAAGAGATGTCCAGCACTATTATGTCTCTGATTTATAGCTGAGGACACTTTAATATCGGTTATGTTATTGTGCCAGCTGTAGCATCCAGATATCTGCTTTTCCTTTGCATAAGCTGTTGGAGGCTGGAAGTGATAAAATGTGATTTATCAAGGGTGAATCATTCTAGATTTACAGAGCTTGAGAGACTCTATAGAAGTGTATTAAATAAGGGAGAACTTCCTTCTCTCCCAGCTGCTGAAATAAATGCCTTGATCTTACAAAAGCTGCTGCTATTGAAATTCTCTCTCTGAATCCTACTGTAGAATACAGCTCTGGGAAGCTCACCTTTCTTTTACTATGATGACCACCACTCCATCACTACTATTTCTTTAAAAAAGAATTTGAAAAGCCATAGTCTATGCTGCAGTTTATTAAGCTTATCTGTAGCCCTGCTTGTCCTTTCCTATTCTCCAGGTCTAGTATATCACTTACAGAACTCTTAAAAATAGGAAGCTAACTTGTTAATATAATAGGTATTAGTAACAGTACTGTAGGTATTTCAGCTAAATCCATAGCACTGTTACATAAATTGCTCTGCAAAACATGGTGAAAATTAACTCTAATAGTTCACAGTCTAAAAGGAAAAGACCAGCAAATTGTGAGAAAATACGACCTTGTCCAAGGTCAAAGGTAGTTAGTTGCTGGATCTCTAATGAGATTTCAAAGTACGTCTACTTGAAACTTGGAGGTGTGTTTCAGTGTGAGTGGGTGGATCTAGATAATTTTTAATCCAGCTAGCAGAACTAAAGCCTCATCAAACACTTTGGTTACTTTATTGTGGGTATATGTTCTTCCCAGTAATGCACTAAATGATGAAGCTAACATCTGTTTTATCTTGTTTGTTTCCTACGTTTGCATAAAGTTAACAAAGAGATGGTTATCACCCAAATGAGCTTGCAGAGAAAGAGCAGAAATATGGAAATAGGAGGTTTCAGTGGATTGTTTTTGCAGTATTTAGCTGAATAATATGGGAGACTAAGACTCTGTAAACCCACAAGGCAAGGATGAATTGGAAGACAGTAAGTGAGTTTCTGTTTTCATGCCTGTAGCCCCTTAGAACATGATAATTGGTAGGTGGCTAGTTGACAAAAACAGCCCTTTTGGTGGCATGTGCATTGTTTTCTCCAAGAGATCTGAACATCTCGGATCCCCAGAAGACCTGTGAGGCTATTTTGGGTGTTTCCTAGCTTCTCTATTGTGCTATTTGGAACTTTATCACAGAGAGTGTTGCATAGAAATGGTGAAGTAGTACAAAACGGTGAAGAAGATAGTGCAAAAGAAATGATAAGGCTGATGTTGGTTTCCAAGTCTATACTGTTCAGGGCACCTGATTTAGGTCTCTCTTCTATGATCCTTCATTAGGAGCATAATCTCTGACAGTCTTCTGTGCTTCAGATGTAGAAGGGGTGTTTCTGCTGTGATGTGCTGCTCTAGATATATAAACAGGACTGGAGGTGTCTTGCAGTTCAGTAACTTTTTTACTGTTGACATGCAAAGAATAAGCACCTAACATATCAAGAGAAGCCCTAATACCACCCTAAAAAGCCACTACAATCTAACTGAGTATGTTACTGCACAGATCCCCCCCAAAATGATTATGCCCCTGTTGTGGATACAATTTTGACATCTTGTTTATTTCCAGTGTGAATGAAGTTTGCTTGATTATCTTTTTAATTTGTCAGCTCTTCCAGTCATGGAAAGTCCCAGAAGACCTTTGTTCATAGTAGCAATATGTAAGAGTTGTCTCACCAGAAAGGGTTTTGAAGAAGTCTTATCTTTATTTAGCTGTTTTATGTTGCAGGTTACTGTATGTGTCATGTATGTGTCATATGCTCAGGTGATTTCACATTTATTTGTATGAACACATGATGATGAGCATCTCTGTGGTAAATGTTCACAGTGTATCACTTTATCATTAAAAAAAATAGAAGAACAAGCAAATAAAAAACTGCACAGCATACATCAAAATCAGCATTATGATGACTACCACTGTTTGTCAGGCTTGAGCAGCTCCTTAAACAAACAGTATTCTTTGTTCATGCCAATCTGTGACCAGGAGACAGTGGAGATTTGGATACAGGGGACAACACAGTTACAAGAGTAAATACTGTACTGACGAAATCTCATGTTTTTCTCAGGTACCAGAAAGGAGCACTCCAGGGGAAATATCTTTGTAGATATCAGCACAAACATTGCATTCTGTTAATATTAATGGTGTGGACCAAAGGGCAGAGGCAAGTCGAACATTAGAAAGAATAAACTGCTACGTTCCACTTGAGGTCATCCTAGAAACATGAATACTTCATTGACTTCTTTTGTGTCCAAACACCTGAAGTGACTGTCATCTTCTGATATTACAGAAAAAAAAATAACCTTGAGTACTGGATAGCAGGTGGGAAAAAATCAGATTAGATTGTCGTGTTTTTCTGTTGTTCTTGTCTTCTTTTCAAGACAGCACTCTTGAAATATGGTATATATGCAATAAATGTAGTTTGGCTATTCAGTTACCACTAAACACAACTCTTCAACCCCATCTCCATGTCTTTGAAAATTAACAATACAAATCACATTTGCATGTTTTTGTACTGTGCACACTACAGGTTCTTCTTCTTCAGAAAGTGTGTGCCACAAGTTGGAAGAAGCAGAAGTTGCATAAATAACCAAGCAATAGATATGCAGAAAATGAAATAGGTTAAATATAGGCCAAAATACAAGATCTGATACAAGGTACTACAGGCACCTAAAAAATGTTGGATTTAGTCCCTAATTTCATTTGTATGTTTAGGAAACTTAGACCCATAATGTTTTATTCAAGTTATACTATTGTTAAAGGGAGTAAGTTATTAAAAGCTATTTCTAACTAATTTTAGTTCTTTTACTATTGGAGAATATGGTTAAGTGTCTGAATAAGCTCACCTCCACTAGAGGACGCAGTGCGTGGGGAATACTTCTGTTGTTAACCGCTCTATTATAGGACAATGTTAACTATTAATAATTACATTGCTGAGAGCAATTTTATGATATATTTTATATTAAAATGATATTAATGAATAGAAAGTGAATGTATTGTCTGCTATCTGGATTTAAAAGATGACTCTTAATAGCCTCCGGCACAGTCACCTGCCTCTGCAGAATCTGAAACAGGCCAGCATATTCAGAGTAATGTGGAATTTACTCTGACTTTAGCAAAGCTTTTCACACAGTTTCCCATAATATTCAATATACATTTAGGATGTAATCAGAAGGGTAGATGGTAAGTGGCTTGTCATCTATCTGGGTACCAGTGAGCAGTGAAGTACTGTAGGGTCCTAAGGCCTGGGACTTGTCCTCTTTATTAAAATCTTCATTGAAAACCTGGAGAAGCTTATAGAGCACATTTATATCATGTCTGCAGATGAGGCCAAACTGATACACTGCCCTGCAGGTCTGCTATTCAGAAAGATCTGAATAGACAAGAGAAGGGGGCCAGAGGTACCTCCAAGGCATCTGGCATGAACATCCAGCTTTGCTCTAGCAGTGCAGAGTTGTAGCAGCAATATTGACTAGGGTCAGTGGGACCAGAAGCAGCTCTGCACAGGCCAGCATTATGCCTGCCAAAAATGGGCTGTGAGAGCAGTGGGAGCAAGTGGAGGAATTATCCCTCTCTGCTCGTCACTTGTTATACCCCATCTTGGTACTCTGTTCAGTTTTAGTTCCCACAGCAGTATAAGAAAGCCCCCGACAAACAAATTCAACAGAGGCCACTGGGAAGGTTGAGGGCTAAAGCGGTTTCAAGAAGAAGCTGTAAGACCAGAACTTGTTCAGCCTGGAAGCTTGTTTGGCTTCAGGGGACGTAACAGCAACCTCTAGTTCCTGTGGGGAGGAGATTGAAGAGAGAGACCCAGGCTCTTGCACCCAATGTATGGTGGGAGGATGGGCAACAACAGGCATAAGTTGAAACTAGAGAGATTGAGATTGGATAAAAAGATTTTTTTAAAACAGTGTTTTAAACAGTGTCAAGCAGTGGAGCAGATTGCCAAGAGAGGTTGTGTTGCCTTCCTCCTTGAAGGTTTTTAAGAGTCAACTGGATAAAGCCTAGAGCACCCTTGTCTGATTCCATAACTGGCCATTCTCTGAGCAGGAGGCTGAACTAGAGACTGCCATTGTCACTTTCAAGCTGAATTATCCTGTGATCCTGTGAATACTTACGTTAGGAATACTTGCTTAGCAATTAAAGCCTTTTGTATGTATAGTGATAAGGATGTGAGAGGGATGATCAGGCTGTTTCTCTGTTTATGGTGGTGACGATAGGAAAGAGATACAAAATGTTTCAGTACTAGGGGATAGAATGTGAGTCAATGTTAGGGGAGAAAAGAAATCTTCAGACTTTTATTAACCTAGAAATAGCAACACATGTTTTTCATTGACATGGTAATTCTTGTGAAAGCTTCCCAAAAGCAGATTTCAGCATGATCTCATTTCATCATGATAGATCCTTGGAGATGCATCTTGAACTTTGGCATGTGTAATAGTAAATTGTCAGGTAGGTTTTTGCTCCTGTTTATGAGGGACAGGGAGAAGAGTATTCTATCCTTGCTCTCTGTTCTAGGGATCTTCCCTGGCCATTATATCTCAAGTGTATAGAAATATGTAAGAATTGCTGTTCCCTGACCTGACTGTCACATTGATCTCCAAGCTATACTCATAGCTCTGAGCAAATATACCTACTCTTCCCAAAGTATGAAAAGAAACTCTGTAGCCTCTACATCTGGTCTCTGCAGTTGCTGTGAAGCACCCCTGTGTACTCATGATGGCAGAGATAGCTAGAGGTAGCCAGAAACTGGATTCTTTAAACTGCAGTAATTAGTATGAAGTTCCTTAACTTTCTGAGCTGAGCTCTTAGAGAAAATAGAAAAGGTTGTCAGATTTGCTTGAGAGTTCAAGACTTTGAAATGTCAGCAGGGAAACCTCAGCTTTGCATGCCAAGTATAAAGGATCACTGAGAACATGTTAAAGAATCACAGACTCTGTAAGGAAATGTGTTTATTAACAGGCAGTTCCCTATGGCTAGCTGATCACACTTTGTCAGAGTAAAGCCTAATGCTAGCACAAAAAAAATAGTACTCTATTTTAGAAGGAAGTTCTTCCTTCTTAGCTTCTGCCATTCCAACCTACCTTGCTTCGCTCTGCCAAAGAAAACTATCAACATAATAGCACTTATACTTCAGAGGAAACTGCATATGGAATACACATAATAGCATTTCTGTCAGCACAGATATTTGTCAGGAACAATTGCAAATATAAATAAAAACATGTAAAGTGAAGCAGCAGAAAACAATTCAGGTATGTTATTGCATTAGTATCCTCAAACTATGCACTTACTCTAGGAGTTCTGAGTCGCTAAACTAAGGCTGGAAGACAGTATAAAATAGAGAAAATGAATCACACTGGAAGATCACTGCAGAACATCTGCATGCTTATTTCTTGTAAGCTGTTCCTGGAAAAGAATGGAAACAAAAACAACCTCCCTAGCATGTGCAGTTCAGATCAACACTCAGCTGCTGATAAATACATGACCTTTACAATTCAGGAATAAAAAGTTTATACTTACTTGTTTGTATACAATGCCTCTGTTGCTGCAAGCTCCTGCGGAGGTGGTTGCAGGCGAAGAGACCTAGCACTGCTAATCACTAACTTTTATAAAAATCTTGTCTTTTTTTTTTTTTTCTTTATTCTCCCACCTCTCTTGGCTGGTTGGGGAGATGTTATCACTGGAGATTGTTGATTGGCTCTTGGAAAACAACCGTGCGGAGCCAGTTGGATCTGTTGTCTCACCCTGTTCCTTTGCCTCCCCTTTTCCGCTCTCTCTCATAGTGTACATATAACACTGGTTACGGTTAAGTTAAGTGGAACTGAAAAGCTTTTCATATTAGTTCTGCGATTTGACAGTATTCCTCCTCCTTAAAAAACACAGCAAGAGCAATTACAAGAGCAACCAGAGGAATTATTTATAGGCAAGTTTCAATTTAGGGCAAGTTATTTAGAAAGCTTATGTTTATGAAAGTCCACAGTGTGCAGAGCTGCAACACAGGAAAGAAGACTAGAAAACAAAATGCACAAGCAATGGAATAGATTCTTGCTTGGCATGAATTACCATCATTTCAGTCACTTCTTACCTATTTCACTGATCTTATTCACTTGGTAATTTAAACCAGAAATTTGTTTTCCTTTTCTAGTTCATATTTAGAAAGAAAGGCTAAAGCTCATGTTAAAGTACTAGGGTTAATGAAGCAGGAAATCCACATTTCCCTTAGGCCAGTGTGTTGTGGCATATTTGGCAGTGAAAGTTATCAGAGGAAATATGTCCACATGGAGATGCAAAAGTTCAAGCTAAACTGTTCACTGAAATCCTACCGAAAGACCCTCTGCCTGAGTTAATGACATGAAATCTTTTAAGTTGCTTAATAGATAATTTCTGTGAAAAGCACTAATTCTCCATAAATGATATATCCACTTTTAGTTTATATCAACTGCAGCTATGTACGAAATCCACATAGATACAGATGATTTTTCTCTTCTTTTTCTCTTCTTTCTTTATTATTCCAGGTCACTGGAGAGAAATGCAGTATAGGGTCTAAGTTAGGCAAATATCCTATCTTCAGTAACAGCATAGCCAGGGACCTTGGACATTGGCATGGTTTTGCCCAAAAGGCCCAATGTTTGCTTGGGTAATGACGTATTTTCTCCATTTTTTGGCTCGTGAAGTGACACCTTTAACCTTTATGTGAACTCAATGAGAAAGGTGATTTTGCCTCTCACTGAGCAGCTGTTACTTCATTAGGCATTTCTTCTCTGAGCCTATCAGTTCTGGAGGTGTGTGGCAAGGTCAATGAGTGTAGAAAACCTCAGTTAACACAGTGCCAGCCCTAGAACTTTTTGTCAATCAATAAAGCTCTGAGAAACCTGTGGATTCAGTCTATTGAATCTAATAGAAGACCTTGTGCATTTTTTGTTTTGTTCTTTTTAACTGTCTCCTTTCTGTTCCATCTTTTGCTGAAGAATGCTATGGTATGTAACATCGATAGAAAGCCTTCTGTGGGTTATGGTGTTTGCTTTATATCCCATGTTTCCAACTCTAGCAGAAAGATGACTCAATATCTTGTTAAATTTAATTCACAAAAGCATCTGGTATGAATTAAAAATATTTTTAATATTTATATTATCTAATACCCTTTTAGCATGACGCAGATATCATACTTAAAGCACACTTCAGTGCCAAAGAGAAAATCTTTTTGTCATTCCTGCTTTGGTCTGTGACAGGTAAGAAAGTATTTGAGATTCTTTTTTGTTTTCTTTTTTTTCCCCAGTTTCAGTTGTGATGAGCTATGAATGTGCTTATTAGAAATGGCAAAGCTGGGGGCAGATTTCTGGGGAAAAAAAAAGTCATATTTTGAAAAGGACAGCTTTCTTATGTTTTGAAAATGTTTTAGATGGTCTTATAGTCTATCCTACACTCCTAAGCTCTTATGTTTTGAGAGCTTTTTCTTTTTTTTTAACTTGTGTGGGAGCTGGTTTGTACCTTTCCATTCTTTCCCAGCTAAAAGCCAGCACTTCTAGATCTACAGGTTCCAGCAGATACTCTGAGCAGTATGGAGATGCGAAGCAAACAAACATGGCAGCCAATTTTTTTCACTTCATTTGGAAAGAGGAGGCTTTTATGGCAAAACTGTGAAATGAGCAGTCACTCCAGAGAATGTCACTGTCTGATTTAGTACTATTAATACTTAGAACTATGATTCAGATCGTGCTGTTTATAAATCAGTAGTGGTCTCCATGCTGGAATGGCTCTAAAAGACACTGGAAAAATTCATTCATGATTGATTGAAACTATGTAAGAGGATATTTAACCCATTTGAAATTTAAGTTAATAAAATATATGTTCTTACAAGGTAAGGTAAGGGGAATAAGCTTGTATCCTAAGGAGAATGCAGGATATTTGCATCCAGCCCAGCAATTAACCTACAGCATAATTAAAAATATTACCTACACAAATTGTTCTACACCAAGATCAGTGTATTGGCCAGACTGTATATCTCTTTCACTGAATTACTGTTTGACCTCACAGTATCGCTGGCTCCCTCAGCTTTCCAATGCCAAAATTAATTTTGAAGTTGTTTCTTTTTTTGTTTAAGCCTTCCTCTGAGGAACAGATGATACTGAAGGTAGCAGGATGTCTGTCTGTTTGAAGAGCCTTGTCAGAGGTGACTATATGAGGACATTATTTTGAAGGAGATTTTGAGAATTTGTAGCTATGGACAGCATGACTTAAATGCACAAAGCACAATGCTGTGAGACATTTGGTGGACATGGATTTTGAGGAATACTGAACGTGGAATCATGCAAGGTTTTAGTTCAGGATGAACAGTTAGGGGCTATTAGAAACGGGAAATGAGACGTGTAAAGAGAGGTGGATAGGAGGGTACAGACAGAAGCAATGTGACAAAGTGGCCAGTGCAATGAAACAGATGTCATTTTCAAGCATTAACCGATGGCTTCTTGAGACTGGTTGTGTTCCCAGCTTGTTAGTGGTCTGTGGGGTTTGGCCTGCCCTGCAAGGTACCTGGAAAAGCCTCCTCGTTTTGTAGAGCTCACCATGTAGGAAGGCTTTTTCTTTGAGGGTTCTGTTCCTGAGAAAGTTCTTTCCTGGGGATCATCATCTCCATCTGGCAATGAGAGGGAAAGTACCACAGAGACCTCAGACTTAAGAAAAGGCCACGGAGGATGGGAAGGGAAGGCATCCGAGCAAATGAACAAGTGCATTCAGTTATTATTACAGGTGGCAGCAGTTTTACTGAGAAATTGACACTGTTGTGGTGATTCATAATTTGTGTATGTAGTAAAAAATCTTTTAAAACAGGAAGCATTCTTAAGCATTTTTTGAAAAGCATTCATACTTAAGGATTCTAAATAGGGTATTTAAATTTTCATTAACGGGTTATAATAGCTTTTTTATCTGTTAATGAAGTAACTGGTATAAACACTCATATAAAAATCTTCAAAGCCCACTCGAATTTCTGAATAATCACTGAAAAACGTGATATATAGGAAGAGACTGTGAATGTTCATTGTTATTTTGCCTTTTATAGCCTAGGAACAGGAAGAGAAAAATGGTTATCAGCTATGAAATGGATGGAAAAAGGCAAATGTCTTATTCTTTTCTATGTCACAGATGTGGCAGAATGTAAGTGGTGTTCGTATTTGAACAGCCTGGAGGTTTTTGCTCTGTTGTATGTTAATGTTGATTTTTTCCATCTGAAATTACCACACAAAAGTTGACAGAAGTATTCAATGTATTTTAAAAGTTTAAAGACCACAAAAATTACCTTGTGGGTGATGTGGGTTATTATTTAGGGCTTAATTTCCAGTTTCTTGAGTTAGAAAAGGATATATACTATTTTACAAATACTGGATTTTCACAGCAGAAGTTAAATTGATAGTTGTCTTTATTATATCCAACATTATATCCAACTGGCAAAAGATCTGCTACTTCTGTGTTAAAAGTTGTGAGTGAAATCTGTTGCCTCATGAAGTACTTCAAAAGCAATGGAAAGCCTCATTTACAGACACCAGATAAAAATTTATAATCCTTAAGTTCCTTCAGGTTGGAGATTTTGTTTTGCAAATGTTTCTAGAATCATTCTGATACTGATTTTGGCTTTTTAATTTTCCTATTAATTAATATTTTAAATGAAAACAATCAGTAAATGTGAGAGGATAAGAAAGACAAACTGTGGCAGACCTGTGAGGGGAAGCAAAGGAAAAGGAAAAAAAATTGAATATCAAATATTATAAGGTTGGTCACTTCATAAGAAGTAAAATAGGGTTAAAACTTGCCTCTGCAGTTCAATAAACGAGGTAATATTAATCTTATCAACGCTTTGTATTCTGACCTCTAAAATGGTTTGAAATTGAATGGAAGAAACACTGATAGCTGGAAAATGTTTGAGCATAATGTGCATTCACATGAAAAACAAGTGCCTCTCTTAGTCCAGAGAGAGTGCTGCCTGCGTGATGGGGTTAAAGTATAATCAGAGCATGCTCGAGCCGAGTGGAATCCACCTACTTTCCACCTACCCAGGTTGTGCTGGATGTTTCTTGCTTTTTGTACTCTGTAGTCTTGCTTAACTATCTCAAAGTCCAGCTTGTTCATCCCTATCTAATCAGAGATATTGTTTATTGAAGGGGCTTGTTTTCCCTGCTCACCTGTGCTCCTCACCCCCAATCCAGAGAGCCTGGCCTTTAACCCCGTTAAGAGAAGTCTGTGTGCGTGGCTGCAGAGTGTTCAGCAGTGCCTTCAGATGCTCATTGCGGAGGAGGTGGAGGGTTTCAGCTGGGACTGACTCGTGCAAGGGACTTGTGCAGGAGAGGACTGCAGCTTAGGGAGGATTTGCTTGCTTTCCTCTTGTTCTGACTCAAAACTGGGCTGCAGCAAATGTTTTGAAGATGTGCAGTGAAGTACAAGCAGACTCTTATTGTTACTGCTATCATAACCCAAATCTCTGTAATAATTTAACTAATGGTGATAGCAAATCAGGATGAGACTTTTGGTCATGATGTCAGTGACAACATCTCTGAGCAGTACAAAATAACTGTCTTACTCCACTTATGTTGTACAGGACACAAAGATAAATGCAGTCATGACTGTGCTGTCAACACAAATGTCAAGAGCACAGACTCTTTTGTTGACATTGAGTTTTTGAAAAGCAAATAGCCTGGCTCCTAGGATGGGAACCAATCATCTTATTATTACTAGTTCGCAGAAAAACACATTCTTTCATACTGCATACTAATCTTGGTATACGATTTTTAACGTGTAAAATACAACAGATATACAAAGTACACTCATTTGCTGAAAACATGATGTGGATGAGATTTCTGCAAAGGTGGAGGAAAGCAGCAATGCCATGGCAGATTTCTAAGAGCAGGAAGGCATAGGAGAATGAATACCTGGCCAGTGCAAAAAAAGAAATAGAACACTTTTTCATCTGCAGAACTATTTAAAGATCATCAAAGGATTTAACTGGTTATGTATCATTCATAGCTTGTTACAGAACAAAATATTGTAAATGGATTTGTCTGCCTATAGACTTCCATAGAAAATTCCCTTTCATACCCAGTGGAAAATGTACCCTACTCTATGAGAAATTATACTAAATATTAATTCCACTAGTTAAGGATTGAATTTATTGCTGTTCCCCATTAAAGTATTTCAGTACCTGATGGAGATGGCCTTGAGCAATCTGATCTAACTAGGCTTGCTCTGTGTGGATGTTCAGACAAGAGGCCTCCAGAAGTGCTCTTTTATTCTGAGTTAGTCTAGGATTCTAAGAATGATGATATTGTCCATGCAGATGCATGAGGCCACCAAACAGAGAAATAATTTTCTTCACTCAGTTGCAATGATGAAAGTGACGGATTTGCCAATAAGGAAACAAACAGTAGCACAGAGAACGCAAATAGAAACAGTAGTGTTTTAAGAGGAAAGTAGTTTGTTTTGTAGAAAGTGTGCTTATAAATAAATTTCTTTTACAAAAATTCTAGGCTTTAAATAGAACCATGCCGAGCTCTTTCTGTCATCAGTGTTGCTGCTGAAATAGTCAGTTCAGCCATTCACAATTCTTCACAATCGAGAGGAAGTATTTTTCTTCCTGTCTTCAGATGTGGTGGCTTCCCACTGAGACACTGATGTCTACTACAATTTTAAAATTGTCTTTGGTTTCTAATCAGATAGAGAGTAACCAATTTATGCTTCGTGTTCTGCCAGAATTCAAAATTATGCTCAACTTACCTTGAAAACAAAGTCAGTTTTTGTTTAATATAGGTAATTCCTCAAAATTGCCTAGGATGGTAATACCCTGACTTCTGCTCCCCAACCCATTGGGAAAAAAACACTTTGTGTAAGCTTTAATTGTTATATTGATAAAATAGTTTAAGCATTCTTGGAAATGAATCAACATCTGAGAAAAATACATGTCTTTTCTTTAAAAATAAATGACAATTTATTTTGTTTTAATAAATCAGTCTCTTTAAACCATGTATGAAAGAATTGGTACCTTGTAGCCTGAGATACAGCAGCTCAGCTCTGCCTCCCTGGCACAGCAGGAAGGTTGTCTGAAGCTACATAACTAGCCCGAACTGTGGAGCTAAATACTACCTTCCCTCTTTCAGTTCAATGGGCAAAGTACATTTCTCCGACTTGTAATTTCTGTTACAAGTATTTCATAAGATAGGAACAGAATTAAACATTTTCAAAGTCCAAGTGCAGAAGAAGGAAAGTATCACGTCCTGTAAATGTGACTCGATGCTGAATGCCCGAGATGTCACGAGGTAGGCACTGCCTAAGTAACATGCTTGAAAACTCAGAGCAGCGACCGGCAGCTGCGGCAGCACAGCGGCCATCTCTGTTGTAAAGATAAACTGGACAATTAGGGTATTAATTCCATAAAGAATTTATTAACCAGCTGCTATCAAGTAGGACAAATATATATTTTTTAATTAGAAATATTTACTAACAGGTTAAAGTTTTAGCATTTCTGGTTATTGTTTGGAAATTGTTCCCCAGCTTGGTACTTTCACTCTGAAATTTGCTTTCTAGTTTAGGATAGATGCCTTGAAGCTCATGTTCTTAACTTTCAGGTATGAAAACTGACCTATGCTTAGCAAAATTATTGAGCAAAATCTCTGTTTGAACTTTGCAATAACAATTTAGGTACTACAGTTCAAAAAACAAATATAACATGGAGACACTGATAAATTATTTCCATGTCAAAATATTTATTCACTCTATATTGTCATTTGGTTACTTTCCTCCTAAGGTTTTTTTTCTTTTTTTTTTCTTAAAAAGTGAGTAGTTTATTGCACATTTTGTGATATTTTCTTTGCAGAAATGATAATGAACAGACTTTCATGAAATCACCAGGATGTTCTGGTTTTATACAGTACAAAGATTAATAAAAATGCAGAAGTGAAAACACACCACACTGAAACATTCGGCAATTAAAGAAGGATAAACCAGTTGTATTTCCTCACATGCACAGGCACTTATTGGAATAAATATACAATTACATCCAATCCTGCTGTTGTAGCCTGTTACAGTACAGACTGAGAACAGGTTTGCCTACCTACTGCTGGTATTTATGCATTACCAGTCTGTGGTATCTTTGAGATTTTCAGCAGCTAAGGATAAATGGTGAACTTCCTTTGTTTCGTCCTTTGAGAGATAAAGAATGCCCCAAGCAAGTCAGTCTTCCCACATCTAAATTACAAAGACGCTATCGAATGCTGTCCTAGCTGAGCCAGTGGGAGGGCGAAGCTCACTTGCCTGGGTGTGCACCACACCATGCTCCAAACTCATTTCTATACTTAAATATTTCAAAGCCCATTGAAGGCAAGGGGGACTTTTCATTAGATATAATCATATTGGCGTTTATAGTATTATCTTTAAGAGATACCTATGACGTATTTTCCAAATAAAATAAATGCCTTTATATTTAGCTGTGCTAATGCATATAGCATATAGCTGTGCTATAGAACTGTATCCCAGATGCCAAACAACCAGGCACACTAAGTACATACAGAAGTGATCCCCTATATGCTGAGCTATTGTTGCTCAGTTGTTTTTTAAGCACAGCTAGCTCTGTTTTTCATGACCATTATCTTTGCTGCTAGGAGCAGCAGGTGAAGCACTAGCTAGAGCTGTGAATTATGACTTCAGAACCAAAGAAGGATCCTGAAAAATGGCAGCACTGGAATTATTTTTTTCTTTTCCTTCTGTGCTGACAGAAAAATTGTAGTTCAGTTAGTAACTGGTAAGGCCTGTTTTTAAGGATCTGGATCTGCTAAGAGTAACAGTGATGATACCACCATGTTTATTTCCCCAAGTTTTTTACCATACTTAGAAATAAAAACATATAGTCTTGCTGTGTAAGAGTAAAGGCTGTTAATGCTACCATTCCTGTCTTCAGAGGTGTGCTTTATTGAAACAGCAGAGGCTTCGTTTTAGGAGCCTGTGTTCCAAAAAAGAGGAGGCAGAAAGGTGGAAATACAGGTAGGATCTGTAGAGGTAGGCAGTTACAAAGAAGATCAGTAAAACCTGGAGAATCTACATGAAACTTGAGAGAAATTTCCCCTTATACACAAGCTGCTTTTGAAAGGTCTGCTCAAAAATATCCCTTTGAAATGAAGAGAGGTCACAGATCACACTTTGTCAAGGACAGAAAAATAAGGAGCTATCCTCACTGGCTTAAATTGGAATCATTCACTTTGTTCAGCATTTCGGTTGCCCTAAGGTGAGGTTTTCTTTAAGTACTGTTACGGAAGGTAGGCAGTGCACCTCTGAATATATTTGTAGGAGCTTTTCTCTTAGAATGATTAAGGAGAGTGGATAATCCAAACCCTCAGCTGAAAACCTCCACTTCCCTCCCACACAGCATGTAGTGACTAGTGCAAGGCATAATAAGGGCAAGTTTATTTTTTTTTACAAAACTTTTTTTTAGGAGAAATTCATTTGGAGGCATAGCACATTGTATGTGAGGGACACAGCATTTGAATTTGCAGAATGGGTCTCTGCACAGTGGCAAAGCTCTCCAGTCTTTGTGTCTCAATGGGCATGGGCAGATCACAACAGCTTGGGGTTGTCATTTAACCGCAGGCTGGAATACAAGCCTACATGCCGGACCAGGTTGGGTTCCACCGCGTACGCGTTCTCCCCCTTAGTTCGTAGCAGCGAGTAGAGGGCTATATCCTTAGCAAAACCCTGACGGCAGTGCAGCCCCTTCAGGTAGCTTAAGGCACGGCGGGCAGAAGGAGCGGGGAAGAGCATGGCAGGCGTGCAGCATTCAGTGACAGGCACAACATTGTAGAGCGTGGGAGCCAGGCGGCGCAGCTCCAGCATGTAGTGGCGTCCCACCAGCTCTGAGAGTGCCATGCTGTACAACGCAAAGAACAAGACGATGGGCCAGCTAAGGCTTGGGCGGCCGACTGCCCAGGAGTACACACAGTTCAGCGTTGGCCCCAGGAACATTCCCAAACCTAGCCACTCCAGGATTCTCATGGGCTCAGGGTTGAAATAGCGTTGAAGTCTCTCGGGGTGGTAAAGCTTGAAGTAGAGCGCATCTCTGAGGTATGGCTTGGAAAAACGGGCCAGCAAGAGGTGCTGCAGGACAGGGAATATCTCCTCCTCTGGCACAGCGTCATCTTCCACTATCAGGATGTACTCTGGGTTATAGACTGACAGTGACTGCTCAAGGCAGAAGACATAGTCCTGTTTCTCCTTCTCAAACTGGTTCATTCTAGGGTTAGGGTCCTCCTTGATTTTGTCACGACTAACCATGGGAAAAAACCTGCTAAGCAGCCTCACATCCTGGTGGCTGTGAGGGTCTGGTTCCACATTGCAGAGGAGGATGCGGTGGTTTTCGCAGTGTGTGCCACACTGCCGGAGGAGGTGGTGGAAGCGGGAGGCTACTTGCAGGACGTAGTGGAAATCACTCCGCCGCTGCACAGTAATAATGGTGACCAGCAGGAAGGGCCGGAAGGCCTCACTGCTGGACGCCTCAGAGGTGTTCAGTACTTGCAGCTCCTCAAAGTAACGGAGAGCAGCCTGACCCTCCTGTCGGTTCTGCTCCAGAAACTCCTGGCTCATTGGGGTCAGGTGCCAGTGCCGTAGGTAGAAATAGGAGTGGAGGAGCCGGTGACAAATCAAAGGTGCCAGCACTCCGAATGTCACCACGGTCAGTGTGAGGAGGTGGATGAAAGGACTGGACCAACGGCACCACTTCCCATAGAGCTGCCAGCCTTGGTGCAACATGGCTACTGGTGAAGGAAGGCACTCCTGCTCTATTCATGCCCCCATCAATTCTTCTGCGTCTGCTGTGGATGGCAAAATGTCATTGGTGCAATGGGTACCACAATCACACTCTTTGATCAAACCTGGAGAGGAAGAGAAAAGATGGTTAATGAAATAGGCACTGACAGAGCAGGGAAAATGTAATTTGAGATGATGAAAAGCTGAGGGCTAGTCACTGAATAAGCCAAAGAAAAAGGTCCTCCTTGTTTGGAGGACATCAGTGTCACGACATGCTGTTTACTAGAGTAAATATTTCCTGCAAAGTGCCCACAAAGTTTTTTTCAGCATACAGGACATCTGATCTGACCTAGATCTGACCACATTTCTGTGCTTCTTACTGTGCTTACAATTTGTAATTAATAGATACTGTGGGCGCAGGAGGTGGAGATAAAGCAATCCTTTACTGAAAAAAGAGGAGACATTGCCATTCAGTCACAATCATACACTAAGACTTGGTCACAGCCAAGAACCAAAACCAGTCACACAGTCTTAGTTAGCTTATACATGGGAGACATTTTTTTTGCCTTAGTGAAGTGACACATTTGCTTTCTGTCACTCACACACTTGGAAAACTAAGCATGTGTTTGTACTGCGCTTCCCAGAGCATGAAACAAGATAACAAAGGTACCAGTTTACCTCACAAAGGGCACATATTTGCTATCTCCTCCTCTCTAGAGATATCCCCCAGATATGTCCTCCTCTCCTACTTCCTCTGCATCCTCAAACAGCAGGATGAACAAGTTGCTATAAGCCATTTACTTGTAAGTTAAAAGTATGTGCTTTTAATTTGAAACTGAAATTTATAATATTCATTATACTATATAATATTCATTATTCATTATATATATTATATATAGTCTAAGTAAGTAGTCATCCTCTCCCAGATTAGAAATTGTCAAATTTGGCATTTCTGTCATAGAATCATACAATCTTAGAATCATTGTGGTTGGAAAAAGATCTTCAAGTTTAACTAGTCCAACTGTCAGCCCTTCAATACTATGCCTGTTAAATCATGTCCCTGTGTGCCTCATCTACACATTTTCTGAATACTACCAGGGACAGGGATTTTCTCTAGGCTGATACTAACTCACCTCTAAAAGCCTGCCTATTAGTAGCTATCCACAAAATTAAGACAATTAGGCTGTTTATACGATTTCTCTAAATGTCATTAGTTTTCCTGTTAATCCGCTGTTTCACTGTCCTTTATACTTTCCATCCCTTCTCCATATGCTTTTAGCTCTCCACATCTAGACATCAATTAGTGTTCCCTGAAAAAAAGTGTTGCCCCTTTTCTCCAGTTCTTTCACAAAATCACAGAGAGATTAAGGTTGGAAGGGACCTCTAGAAATCACCTAATCCAGTCTCCCTGCTCAACCTGGGACACCTAAAGCATGGGGCACAGGGCGGCATCCAGGCGGGTTTTGAAGACCTCCAGAAAAGGAGACTCCATAACTTCCCTGGGCAGCCTGTTCCAGGGCTCTGTCACCCTCACAGTCAAGCAGCTTTTCCTCAGATGAAATGTCCCGTGCTTCAGTTTGTGTCTCTTTCCTCTTATCCTGTCACTGGGCACCATTGAAAATAGCCTGGCTCCATCTTCTTGACACCTTCTTTAAGATACACACTGATAAGGTCCCCTTCAGCCTTTTCCAGTCTGAACGGGTTCAGCGCTATCAGTTAATCCTCACAAGAGAGATGCTGCAGGCCCCTCATCATTTTTGTAGGTCTACACTGGAGTGTCTCCAGTAGCTCCATGTCGCTCTTGTACTGGGGAGCCCTGCCCTGTAGCCAGGTCTCCAGACTTGGCCTAGCAGGGCTGGATAGAGGGCAGGATCCGCTCCCTCCACCTGCTGGTCGATACTGGCACTGCTCTGCCTAAGGCACCCTGGAATACCACAGGCCTTCTTGGCCACAGCAGCACATTGCTACATTTGACTCGTTGATTTTAGCATTGGGGGGAACTGTCGCCTATTAACATATGGCAATCTGACAGTCTAATATGCTAGAATTAATTAAAAAATACAGACGAGGTACTCAACATCTTTGTTAGAGGCCAGGCCCCTCTAACATGTTGTGAAATCTCAAATGCTTCTTGGATATATTATAGCATCAGTGTTATGCAAACCCATGATTCATGAAAGCACAAAACTCAAACAATCTGTTGTGCAGTTAAGTAGTAATAGTATGAAATTTTCACATTGATGCATGAGAATGTGCTGTATCTTTGCAAACTTCTCCTTCTATACTGATAATAAGATGTTGTTTCACTGACACAGCATTATATTCCATCAGTGCACTTTATAAAAGCCCTGATAGCTGCTTTTCAGCCACCGGAACTCAAGCTGTTATGATTCGGCATATGAAGACCTGATATCTATCAAAAAGGAAGACTTTACATGTAACTGAACTTACTCAAAATCCAGGGATTTCCCTTTTCTCATCTTCTGCTAACAAAGCAAAAACATTAACAAAACAAACAAATGCAAAATATCATTCTGTAGCTCCATAGTCACACCTACACTGGTTATGCCTCTGAGCTTTTTGGCGTGAGCTGCACTGTCAACGTGTTGACAGTTTGCAGAACCAGATTCCAGACTTGAAAATGAGGACTACAGTAGGAAAATATATGGAGATGAAGAAGAACTAAAAGAAGGTTTATTTTTCAGGTAGTAACTACTTTCTACCTGCCAGCTCTACTGGTAATCTGAGGTAGATGAAGTATGGGCCTACATTGAGCTCTGCAGCTTTGAGGATATATGTTCAACCATTAGAGGTACCTATTCAAGGCAAGAGCCCTTATACTGTCTCATGCTGAAATGGGAGAAACAGATGTTTCTATGCAGCACCTCATGAGATGAACCCCAGTGATCCGTGCCTAAGGTATTGTTCTCTTGCTATGCAAGGGGGAGGCCCAACAGCACCATGAAAGCGTGCTACCTCTATCCCTAATCCCTGTGTGGGTGATCCCTGTGCCGAGGGGCCAGTTCTGGATTTTCCTGCCTGGAAAGCTGTGCTGGGTCTCCCCCTGCCGACGTCCTGCTTCACAGCACAAGGAGGCTGAGAGGTTGGAAGCTGAAAGCAAGGAAGCTAAGGCAGCAAGGAGGACAACTAGGGAAAGGATGAGGAGGACACCAAGACTTGCTTTGGCTTGTAAGTTCTGTGACTAATGAGCCAATCCAACAAGTTTGTGGTCTGATCTGGCAACTCAGGATATTTAAAGCAGAGCAACCATCAGACTGGTGCTTCTACAAGGCTGTGAGCAGCCATGCTGGGTCTTCTGTTCTTTACCAGTCTGAAGCCCCATGAGGTCTGTTGCCTTTGGTAGCAGAATAACTACAGAGGCTAACAGCTGCCAAAAGCACATGAAAGTGCAAGAAATACTCTAGTTTAGTTTATGCCAAAACAAGCTCCAAGATGTAAAAAAAAAAGGAAACACTGGTTTCCTTTTTTTTTTTTTTTTTTTGCTATAATTGTAGAAACTTGAAAGTTCTGAATGTTGGTCAAACTTATTTTCAGTCAACAGAAGTGAAGCTTCATTCCAATCGCAGAACTCAAATCCAGAATTCTGTTTTCTACTCATCAGAGTGGTTCTGATTCTACTTATGTTTTCAGAAACTGTCAGTACTGGCTTTCTCTTTTCTCTGTTTTTAGAAGTTCCATCTATTTTCCTTATAAATGTAATATTTGTAACTGAAAAATAGGTCTGAGGAAAAAATTAAGACTCTAAATTGCATTTTATAGTAGGTTAAAAAACATGTCATGAATAGTCACTACTTTCCAACAGTATATTACTTCCAGTAAAAGCCATTTTATACATGTTCTTTGTAGAAGTATGTCAGCAATTACTTAATTCTTTTTTTGGAAATTGTAATTGTGTACTCAGCATGTTGCCATATTTAGACATTTAGTCACTTAATTTGGTATCCGTTTGGGAAAAGTGGGTTTGCATCCAAATCTTTTCTTAATTACTGGGCTGTTTAGGAAACAGTTCTCTGTGTAACTGAAGGAGGGTAGAAAAAAAGTATAACTTCCTCTTCAGTATGCAAAGCAATCTCTCCTGTGTTGGTGCTTTAAAGGAGAATTTTTTTGCTGTTCAAAACTTCTCTGCGGAGGGGCTTCTGAGGGCCCGTGTTCCCAGAGCAAAGCTTTCTACAGATATCAAAACTGTGAAATACAAAGAGATTTCTAGACAGGCACTATATGTTAGCAGAGGTCTTCTTCCTCTTCCGCAGCCTCATCTGTGAGGCAAGAAAAAAAATTCCTTTATGATTACAATATTAAGTGATTCCTCTTTGACTAACTAAGCTTCTCTTCAATGTGAATGTGAGATGCCATTCCTAACATAAACAAAACCAAAGGCTCTCACAACGTGCCACAGATGGGCCAACTGTTAAAGCTCATAGCTACCTGTCCCTAGCTCAGCCATAGCCATAGTAGTAACTATCACTTGACTGACAGTAACTAGTGAGGGGGGTAACTCACCTTATGCACAGTTTAATGTAAGTTTTAACTTACGTGTTGACCCTGCAATAGCACCCAAACAGAAACCCATGTGTGAAACACCACTAGCCCCCAATCTAGCACTATACAGACAGGCTGCAAGCCCAGGATCAAGTATATCTAATGATTAACTTCCTTGAGTGGAAACGAGACCTTTGTCTTGAGGGTGATATTGTTAGTGCACCAATTATATTTAACTGAAATACAAACGGAGTTTAAAAGCAAACAATCCTGTTTGAATCAAATGAAGCTGCTGACAGGTGCTGGACAAAGTCTTAAATAGCAATATAAATCTTCTCCAGTTTTATATATTCCTGCTCTCAGTTCATTGTTCTATTTGGATGCCCTCATCTTTAGAAAAGTGAGGTCTCTACCAAAAGCTGATCCATATTCCTGGACCAGATGGACATCTTTTCTCATTCGGGATATGGCAATTCCTCTCCTGCTTTCTCGACATCTTTGAGGCAGTGAGGTGTCATATAATGTTTCTGCAGTTAATAGTTTCTCACTGAAAACTGTGTTGTGCAGTAGAAGTCAAGCATGCAAAGAGCCATTACATTTAGATGGGACATATCATACATTTAGAAACGCATACCATCCTGACAAGAGCTCTGCTCCTAAAAGCAGTCAGCAGAATACTAAATGGTAACAGCTCAGCAGTTCATTTTCAAGATGCATTATTAAGAGGCATCAAACATATCTGCTATCAACTTCAAGCAGTACTTGAAGCAGCTGTGTAAAGAAACTCACATAATGCCAGGGCTAACAATTGGCCAGGATGCATACAGGTTAGTCATGGACACACTTACATTTACAGCGAAGGAGACATTTTCTAGAGAAGTTATTAAATGCATTGTTTTGCCTTTGCTGCTTGTCACATAATAATATAAAATGAACTGATTGTTTCCTTTAAACTTTCATTTAAAATAGTCCTAGCTAAGGTAGCTAAGGCAAAGACAAGCAATGCTGGTGATGCAGTGAATCACTCAGATCTCCGCATGAGTTCTTGCTTATGTTGACATTTTTAAACCAAATGTCAACATTTGCTGTAACACTGCCATAATCTAACAGGTTAGTAGTAACTTGAGTAAGGGAAGTGTAGGGGGCTCTCATGGCCAGAGGCGGAAGTCAATGGCACGTGCAGTCTATTTTGATTCACTATTTCACAAAGCCTGTTAAGGAAGACCAAGGTCTTTTCCTGTCCAAGGACATGTAATTTAAATTCTATCAGGGGAGAGAAAAGAAGAAGTAATAAGCAGATATACAGGCAGTGTGTCTTAACCCATTTTAATTACAAAACTCCCAGAACAGCAGATTTGCATCTTGAATGTGAACTTTCTGATAAGCTGATTTGCTTTTCCCATTTGACTGTGAAGCCAAAGAGTTTTTAGCAACTTTTGCAAGTTGTTAATAAATTTCTAAAAAATACAGGGACCACAGCTTGGAAGCTCCTGCGCTAAGCGGCAAAGTACACAGATACAGCAGCTGGAGGACAGTTTTTCCATTTGCCCTGAACTAAAAGAATAAAGCCACCAACAAAACAGACTATGAAATGGAATATAGATTAATTACATTATTTCCTCAAATTCTCTCCTGCTTCTTAAGTAAGTACACTTCTACTGCCATAGCCAAGTGACCAAAGCTCATTGCAGACATCTAGACGCCTCTCTATGTACGCACAGACATCATAGGAAAGCAGCAGTGAGGCTGATGAAGACTAAGATCAAGGAGGAGCAGAAGAACCCTGGGGAAGAGTCCTGCAAAACAGGACCACACAGAAACTTAGGTCAAGAAGCTCTGGGAGGAGTTTTGCAAGATGACACCAACGGTTTATACAGCTTTGAAATAAATTATGCAATCTGCATCCGTCTAAATTTACATTCTCTTCTGTGCCAGAGGAAACAAAAATGACATGCTGTTATAGAGCTGGTAATGATCTATATAAAAACTGCTGCATATTTTCACAGAGATCTGCTTAAAGCCCTCCAAGAACTGAAAAGAGGATAGTTTGAGCCTGCTTCTACTTTGTTATAAAACTTGCATGCACATTTTTGTTAAAAAAAGAAAATCCATTTTAGACAAAACAGTCGGCTTAAACTAATACCTTTTTCCATCTGTTCCTGGGCCCTCAGAGCTGAATGTGCTTTCACTCCATAGCTACAGAGGTGCTATAGATAACTTGTATTTAACTCTTTGTGTTATAGCCCTTTCCTAAAAGGCGGCCAAGGTCTTATGTAAGATCCTGTACATAAATATACTTAACAAGAGATTGTTTTGCCTCAGTGAGTCTCAGCATAAGAATCTAAAAAGTAGGAACAAATTTGTTTTTCCCAGGTACGCAGCAAATCAAACTGTTTTTGTCATAAACAGCTGGCATCTTGTAGTTTAGTAATCCACACGGGTAAATGACCTAGAATAGTTATTGAAAAAAAAACTGAATATGGTATTCAGTTTATTGACATTAATGAATTATTTTAATTAACAAGTTAAAATAGAACAGATCAGCAAAAAATCTTAAACAGAAAAGTCTGTCCAGAAGGAGCTATTCTAGAACAGATGTGAATGAGTTATCCCATTACAGCTATTCCAGAATAGCCCCTTCCGCTGTAGCTTTTTAATTAAATTTCTATATACAGATGTGCCTGTGGGGCTTGCTAATAAACCAGTCATTTCACAATCTCTGAGATGGGAGCATGTAGATTAGATTAGTTGTCTGAGCAGCCGGGATTTGGAAAGGACAAGGACGCAGATATATGAAATGGGGAAGAGGAAAAGAAAACGAAACAGATGTGCTTATTGCTGTGCAAGTCAGGAAATGTTGCGGCTTTATTTTTGTTCATTTATGACTATAAAGTCATGAGTTAAAAAAGGTAGAAGAGAAATGTAATATCAGCCTCTTGTGAGTAAAGGCACTTGCTGACAAAGCTGTAAGTTTCCAGGTGGAATAGGTCACTGTAACAACAAAATATAAAGCAGTAGCAAGTACCATCAAGAATATTCTGAGTCCAGCAGTGTGCAAAGGCAAAATGTTTGGTCAAACTGATAAGCAGCATATTTCTTTTTAGAGGCACAGTCTGCAAACATTAAATTACTACAACTTCTTTTTCCGTATTTACTTGACTTTGAAGGACTCAGTCTTCCCTCTTCCCTCTCCCATGTTGAAATAGATAACATACCCTAGGTAAAAATACATGGTAAATGGAATGTCCTGGTTCTGAGGTGTATTGGTAATTTGCTTGAGCCCCAAGCAAAGAAAATGAGATAAATACAGTAGCTGAAAAATAGTAGGTTATGTAAATCATACAGCTTCATAGCTCTTTTTGGCTAGACAAGAAAACAGCAGATTTCACAGGTGCAAGGTAATTTTTTGTGGTTTCTTCTGCTAGAAAAGACTGCTGAACTGGCATGTCTTTGTGATAGCCCATTGGTTGTACATGAAAATTGTTCCTTCGGTGGTTTCTTTGTCGACCACATAAGAAAAAGCAAGCGTGTGAACGTGTAGGTTCACTCTTGGTATTTTTTATATATTTCATGTCTTGCTGCACCATCAGCTCAGCTGCAGGTTTCCTACACAACCTATGACTTTAAATGTCACTCACTTGAGAGCCTAGATTTCTTAGGTGCTCTTCTTTGCTTTCAGGAGAGCTGCCAGGTAGCACAAGGTGACCCTTAAAGCACTGGGATTAATAGCAGTTACCTTAGTGATGATGGTTGAAGAGGAGGGGGTGTTAGATAAGCAAGGCTGATCCCCCTCGCTGCTTTCTCCCCTTGCAAGACCGCAGAGGCAAAAACAGCACTTCCGTGTGCAAGGCCCTTAGCCTCCTGCCCAGGTTTTCAAACAGAAATTTTGGTGATGCTGCTTTTGCCTGAGGTTTAAGGATTCACTGGGACAACACCAAGCATTAGGGAGGAAGCTGGCTATTTTTCCCTTGTTTCCTTAAATTGTTCCTTTTTTTTTTTTTTCTTTTTTCTTAAGGGAAGGTTTCTGCAGGCCCTGCCAGTCTCTGACCACCCCCTCTTCTGCTTGTCACCACCTTGGGTCAGGTCCCCAGGGCAAGCACAAAACATCGTGCTGGTGCCCACGGAGCTTTCTGCCTCTCAAAGAGCCCCAGTGACGGGGGCAGTGGCAGCCGGTTCTTGGAGAATGTGCCAGTCACGGCTGCTAGGGAGGCCGCCAACTTTGTGCCTCTCCTCACCCGGCCCTGCAAAAGCTGGGAGCCGCTCCCAGAGCAGCAGCACCTACCGCTCTGCCCATGGGGCTCCTCTGCTGCGGGGTGCCCGGGGCCCCACCAGGTAAGCACCGGTCCCTGAATCTCGAGTCCCCACTGGAAAAGCAAAGCCAGACCCACTACCACAGCCCAAGCCATAGAGATAAAGGCAGCAATGTGGGGCGGAAAATGCAGCGTGAAGAAAATTACCCTTTTCTGCTCAGCAGCCTTGCGGGTCAGGAGACACCCTGGAGCGTGCAGGAGCCGCGGGCTGTCCGTAAATCCAGCATGTCCCTTGCTTTCCTTTTCCCTGCTCTCCAGCGGCACGGGCTGCGCGCCATCCAAACTCGGTGCTCCTAGCAGAGGGAATCCATGCAGCTCTGTTTTCTGCCGTCTTGCCACTCTGCTTGTTGCTCACTTCTCTCCTGCAAATTTTTCTCCTCCCTCTCAGGCAGCGAGGGTGGGATTAAAGGCATCTAAGCCTGAACATGTGACTGCACAACAGCGAGATGCTTAGAAAGAGGGGACAGGCAAACTGACAAGAGTGAAAAAGCCGGAATGGAGAGGGGAAGCAGGTTGTGAAAGAGTCAAGGAACAAAAGGCAGATTGTCTGGAACGTGGAAGGGCTTCGCAGGGTGCAGATCCGGCACAGCTGGAGTCCCTGATTTCTGCTCTCCTCCTGGAATGCTTTCCACTAGGACTACTGAAATATTAACCCGATTAGTGCTGGAGAGCTTTGTGGTCAACTGTGGCTGCATAAAAAGCCCTCTCCCGGCGAGGTTTTCAGAATGACTCAACTATATTTACACGTTTCTGTCACCCCACCCTTATGTCAGTGCCCTGTCTTGCTTGTTCTCCCTCCGCCCTGGTTCCTCCGATGCCTCCGGGTGGTTCGTGCTCCGACTCGGGCCGTACATGTTGCAGTGAGCCCGTTGCCAGCTCACTCGGTCGCGGTGCCTTTGCGGATGGAAGGGTCACTCCCACACGCGCAGCTGGCGAGCGAGATGGTGGCTGCTTTACCTGGACATGCTCCCACGGACAGGAATAACAGCACTGCCACTGATATTTATACTGATTTTTACCAAGAAGGGAGGCTTGTTGGCTATGACACATTTGTAAGGGGCTGTTGAGGACCCCAAATCATACCAGCAAGAGTCCCGTTACCACAGCTCTAAATTTGACACATTATTTCTAGTCACAGCTTGTCTGAGAGATGATACAGGCTTTGAATTCTTTTTTAAATGCATGCAGCTCCAGAAAAAAAATGTGACTGCAAATTAGGCAGACTGTAACCTCTCTTTAGTGGAAAAATCTGAAATTTAAAAAAATAATAAAATAAAATGCATTGTCTATTTGAATTGTCTATTTGTGTTCTGTCAAACACAGCTGTAATTTGCTACAGCCCAGTCCTGTGATCAGAAAGTTCTAGCATGATACATCTTCTTTTCTAATTTCAATGTCTCAATTTGTATTATTCCCTCTCATAAATATTATAGATAAAAGAACTCAATTATGTGCACCTGCGATCCTCAATTATTACAATTGACAAAAATTATCACTTAGCAGGAGCTTCATATTGTTGAGGTAATGTTGATGAAGGGGAAAGTAACACAAGAGGAACAGTAATGCTCTGAATGGAAATATTAAGCAACAAGCTTTGTTTCCTACAGCATTTTGCTCTCCCAGGAAAAGGACTTCTCCCCTGGCAGATTTGGCAGATGTCCCCAGGGGCACCTTATCTTATTATTCTATGAAAGTAATATGAAAACACAGAAGAAGAAAGCAGTTTCTCAGGCCATTTGTTTTCCATTATCCTTCTTGCTGACCATCACTTTCTGACATTTAATGACAACGATTCCTCCCACTTAGATTAATCCCTCTACATCCCACTCAGATGTTCCTTTGTAGGCCTCCAAATATTGCTGTATTAGGGGAAAATAATTTTTTAAAAGTGATGTGATAGAAAAGAGGCAAAGAATGCATGAAGGTATCAGATATGAGGGGTTGTACATTCCTGGGAGATCTTTTAGTGTGTTCTTGGGATTAGAGCTGCAGAATTTATAAGAAATAAAAATACAGAATGATAGTTTTATCCCATTGCATGGCAATATGTGTGTGGGAGAGCTACGAAGTGGCATCACCAGAAACACATATCACGTGGTATCTAGTACTACAGTTCAGATACATTTTCAGCCAGCAGAGCAATTTAGCAGTAATATATCGACAAGAACGGTAGTTTTTCAGGGCAAAAGTTACAGTAATTATAATCTTGTGAGGACCCCTGTCTGTTGTCTTCCCTGCTGCCACATCTCTCACGGGGTTACTTTTCAGGTTAGTCTGAAAACTGATCACCTCTACGACCCCTGTAAAACCACTTCTGTTAGACTCAAAAGGCTGCGGGTGGAGGGTCACCAGTAATGTGGGGGCAATGGCACAGTTTAAACAAGAGTCCTGCCATCCCTGGATGCTCATTTCTGTCAGTGGGTTTCCCCTGCTCAGTGCCAAGGGGGTCTGGTCAGGCTAAATAA
The DNA here is from genome assembly GCA_032353885.1 of Nothura maculosa. NCBI lineage: Eukaryota > Metazoa > Chordata > Aves > Tinamiformes > Tinamidae > Nothura > Nothura maculosa. Next base: position 181,397 of record JAUBOD010000285.1, on the reverse strand, counting down.
TAAACCTTGTTTTATGATGGGCCCTGTGCTGCTACTGGGGCACATCATTTCACTCCATGGGACCTGCCAACCGAGCAGGGAGGGTTTGGAGAGCACCAAGGAACACGTGGGAACAGCTGCTGCTCAGGCTGCGTAACTGCAAAATAGCAGCTGTTAATGAAATTATTCAGCCTGTAGCAGGTCAATGTTTTAAAGTTATAATCAAGAAAATAAACAAAAAAAGGAGTGAAAATTGTCTCCAGGCAAGGTAAGTTCAACCCAGGAACACAGACCTGGGAATTCTCCTGTGGCAGAGCTGCATTCTCCCCAGCCACGCACTCAGCTACTCCAGGACTCAGAACTACACATTTGTGCAAGGGAATGGGCTAATATTTCCTTTTGGTTTGCCTACGAAGGATGAGCCATCAAGGTGATTTAGATACTCTTCTGTGTCCCTGGAAAGCCACAGAGCAGAAATATAGTTGAACTGGATTCCTATGGATTTGTGTCGTTTTACCCTGTGTATCACTGTTGTCCCTGAGTATCCTTGGCTCCTGCACCATGTTCCTTGCCATACCACCACTGTCCACATTCCTTAGGTTTCCTCTTGTGCAGCATCTCCTGCTCCGTCATATGTTTTTAGCAGCAGGCAAATTAAGTTACATATGAAGTTGGAGATCTGACCTCTATATAGATTCTGTAAGTGATATGTAGTGGTGAACTTAAATTTGAGACTTCTCTTTCATCCAGTAATATGGAATTTAATGAATGCATTCAGGGAAGTAGTGAAATGCCAGGAAAAAAAATGTAAATATTATATCCTTAGGAAAACATCCAAAGTGACTGCCTTTTAGCTGGAGAGTGGACCATGTGTATTACTGGTATGTACATACAGTATATGGCCAGTAGTTAATGGCTGTGCCTCACCTGCAAATACTTCTTTCAGTTATCAGATGATGATAATAATTATCTGGTTATTTTTTCACCTTCAGCTGCAGGTATCTTCTCCCTGTAGAGAGGGGAGAAACTGTTTTAAAAATCTGGTTTAATATTTTTCTTCTCTTGCTAATTGTTCAAAGAAAAAAAAAAGCATAAAGTAAGTAATATTTCCCATTTCCATTATGTCTTTTGAGAAGCAGAAGATGTTTGTGATAAATTTTAAAAATGTTATGCAATATCGATGAATACTATGCAACATGAAATGGCTTTTTCTGCTTATCTTTCAGATCCAGAATTGATCACCTCAGACAAAAAGTATTCAGAGTCCTTTGTTCTTTACTAGAGGCACAATGAGCTCATATGTCAGGACTATTGTGTTTGACTATAGAACAACAGGAATGAGATAGAATACAGGTCCAATGGGGATGAATTCACGTAGACCTGGCAGTCCAGGGCATAGAAATGTTCTCTGAAGGGCTAGAATCGTTTCATCTCCTCTTCATGCTGGTCTGCATAGTGGATTATCCACCTAGTGCCCAAAACTCCTCATCTCCTTTGCAAACCTTTGCTCTATGCAGTATGCATGTACAAGTGCATTTCATATTTTCCAGACTTGTTCTGATAACTATTTATATAATCATATGATAGATACAATCTGTTATACTCTTCCTCTAAGGTCTTCCAGCCTGGCTGCAGACATCTGCTAACTGTAATTTCCTTTTGGAGATTGTGTATGTTGCACTCGCACACATACACAATCACAAATGTATTCCAGGCTTCCTTTGCTTCCTGGAAGAAATCATTAGGTACTTTGATTATATAATGTTAGAAAACAGCAATGATTAAATGATCAAAGAATTTCAGAAGGGCTGTAACTGTGGTAGCACTCATTGAAGTTGATGTATCTTATCTATTTATTTGTGTGTATTCTGGTGATCCAAGTTACTAGCTGTCTTGTTCCATCATCCTGAACTCTGCAGACCATGAAGTGGATATTTCAGAGAGAGACACGAAGGTTTTATTTAGAAATGGAATGAAGAGGCTCTCCAAACTATTTGTTAAAACACAGCGGTTCTCAGGCACTTGTTCTGTGTTTAAAGTTTTTAAAGTAATCTGGAATGGTTTTGTTTTTGCAGATGATAACAGAGAACCAGCAGAAAAATGCTGGATTAACAAACTGAGGACCAGATAGGAATTTCCCCCAGGGCCTGCTGAAGAGCTTTTAACTATCCCTTTCAGAATGAAGTAAGGTTCATTTTGTGTGGTTGCTGGGCACATTTCACTAACAAATTCTGTGCCTATGTGAGATGCACAAAGAGTTACTCATTTCTATTGCTGGGAGGAAATTGCTAGGAGACAAGATGATTTGAAAATTTTAAATGGTTTTAATTCACTTTATTTGAATGTTCTTTCAAAGTGAAAGAAGCAGAATAATTAAAGCTTTTTCATTTTAAATGACAGTGTCTGTACAGAATGTAACACAGAGACTAAGTGGTTCACTTTCAATTCATATTCCTTAATTAACTCCAATTAATTTTTTTGAGCGTTTCAGTTTCCACAACCTCCCCAACTAAGGTCACCGGCCTTACTTAAGAAGAATATTAATGTCTCACCTAGAGACACAAATGTCTCATCTATATCATCTATACTTGCACTATCTAGATTAAAGATATAAGTAATACTACTGTAACATCTATACTTGCACTATCTAGATTAAAGATATAAGTAATTTCTCTGTGATTTATTACTTTTTAAATTTAATTGCTGATAAGTAATGAGCATGTTCAGATAAATCTCACTTTCCTTGCCCTGTCTCATAATGTAAAATGCAGAGCTTACCAACATACAAAACTCTTGAATAACAGCTGTTTAAGTGCATTAGAAGTATGAATGGTGGAATTAGGGTTGTATTGAGGAAACTAGGCATAGCTGTTTCCAGAATCATAACCTCACAACATCCTGCCATTTACACACAAAAAGGGACTGGCTGTCCCCAGCAGAGAAAAACAGGAAGAAAACAAATTCTTGTGCCATTTTCTGAGACTTTGATCTTTCCTCCTTGTTACTGAAATTGGGCAGTCAGATAGCAAGGCTGTACATAATAAACCTGTTGGTTCTGCTTAGTCTGAGTCTGCTTAATCTGGGTTTGAATCTTAATCTTTCTTTCTCCATCCTTCCGAAGCCTGACAGGATGTTTTGGGATTCATGAGAAAGACAGAGATCTTTTCTTCTGTATGGCCTTGACTTTTAAGCGAGCTCTTCCAACATTTCCCTTTTTGCAGCTCTGGGGCTGTTTGGTTCTTCATGCATTTCCATTGCAAGTGGTGTGGGTGTTTGGGTTATTATGGAAATTCCTACTTATGATTCATGGAGTTGTGCAAAGCTACTGTTGGAACTGTAAAAATAAATCATATTCAAAGCTTATTTTGGATAAAAGCATAGAGGGATTTGTGAGTTAACAAACAGTACTAAGCAGTATGCATGTTTCTCAGACCTTCTTATTTCATAAAACAGAAGAATGTAATCATCTTCTGACTTAAAACTTGTATTCTCCATTTGACTTACAGCATCAAGTGTCTCTTTACCACAGGAGGACAATTTCAGAAGGCATGTCTGCAAGACAGAGGACAAATCTGAATTTCTGTGCAGAATATGTGATCCATTTTCACATTTCTATCTAGTCAGTTCAAATAAGGTGAAAATGAAATTTTATTCCTAAACCAAAGTCGAATATAATTCACATGTCCTTTACCTATGTATGCTAAGTATTCATGCCCTCGGGCTGTATGCTAATATGGTAAGCCCATAAAAGCAATAGATGAAACTGACTCAGAAAATTCATTATGACTAATTATTTTAATTATTTTTAATAGGATCACTTATCAACATCATGCAATTTCTTCTTGGCAATTTCTCCCAAGAGCAGTTCCATCCGTCCTTACGAAGGATCTTTTGTGATACTGTCCTATGTGCATCAACCTTTTAAATTTAGCTGTGCATCGGCATGCTGTCTGTCTAGACACACTTGGACTTGTGAAGAGTCCCCATCACGGAGTCTCATCACTTTGGTTTGCTGAAGAGGAATCATTTCAAAACAATTTCTTCCATTGTTTTTCTTCCTGGGATGTGTATATGCTATCTCCTTACAGTCTGAGGGGCAGCAAATATTTGGGCTGTCATAAATTCCAAATCCTTTGATATGGAATTTAGATTGTTTTGGCAAGACAGGTAATCTTTTCTCAATTCTGGTTATGAGACATCAGAAAGTCCTGTTTATACAGGTGAAACCAGTCAATCCGAGAGACTTTATGATCCCAGCTGTAGGATACAACTATTGGGAGTCTGAAGTATCCTTACCCCTACACAACTTAACCCAACCTAGAAATAAACTGAATACATTTCTTCAAATCAGGCTCCTCTGGGCTCATGTTGAAATATGCACATCTGCTTCTCCAGCAACTCTCTGCCTCAATAATTCAAATTCCTGAGCAGCTCTACTTTCAAATGAAGCATGTGCTTAACTTTCTCCTACTGCTACCGCGGCTGAAGGACTGTGGCTAAACCTGCCAGTTTCAACGAAGAGCAACACTGCTTGTAACATTGCTAGCAGAGCAAAAATACTTCCTCTGTACCTTGTGAGTTCAGTGAGATTAGATTGCTCAGTTTTCACACTTTCTTCACACAAGCATTTCAAGCATTTATACTCCGTCCCTTCCTTGCTCCCTTTAGCCCCTTTTAGCCTTATTTTTGCTAAAAAAAAATTCAAAGACTTCAGCCTTATTTTCTTTGCGTAAGAATTCACCAGGATGTGAAAGTGAGTCTATAAAGAGGGCTAGGGAAACGGCATATTCTTTCTAAAGAAGGCGGGGGCAAGAATCCCAGTGCTCAGAGAAAGATAACCTGCTTTCCAGAGCTTATGTATGGTCAGAGCGACAAAGAACAAATGGAGGAGAGCAATTTTCCTATCTTCAGTTTGCAGACTGTGTTCAAAAGTACACATGTGTCTTGAAATTTAGCTATCTCTTTATTCGTACTGCAGTCTGTCTGGCCAAAAGGACCTTCCTTTTTAACTTCCCTTTTAGGGCAAACTCAAGTCTTTACTCATTGCACTGGGTAAATAAGAGATCAAAGATCAATTTCGGTATCTATTTAAGACATGGTTATTAGCACAGATACTGAAAAGAATGTGCTGAATATGAGACTGCGATGCAGGAAAAGTCTTATTTTCATTTTTTTTTCTTCTCTGTGAAGAAAATGCCAAGGAATAAAGGGTTAAAAAAACAGAAAATGAAATAAAAGTTTGTGACTTCCAATTAAATAAATTTACAGTTTTTCTAGGCTTTTCTTCCAGACAACACAAGATCAGCAACCAAAAAATAGAGGAGAAAAATGCCATAAAAAAGTGGAGAAAACATAAATGTGTGAAGGTTGATTTTGAGTGCAATGCAACAGAAAAAATTGTTTCAAAAATTTTCATCATGGATTGCCTGCAGTAACTATCAATGAGTTCCCTCACCTTCCCACACTCTCAGCAAAAGGTGCCTTCAGCAGAAAAGTGCTGTGGGTGAAAAATGCACTAGCAAATATCTTTCAGCTTTCAAGCAGGGACTTGAATGCAACTTTTCAAAAATTCCCTAAGGTTATGTCTTAGGGATTTCCCTTTTTTTCATTTTGTTGCATGAAGATTATATGCTATTGCGCTATAGGGCAAACATAGACTTCAACTAAGGTGGGAAATCACCCTCTATCAAAGTTCTCATAGTTCCTCATAAAACTACAGAAATTAACGTGGTCACCAAACTGCTTGTAGCTGCAGTGAGGGAAACAGTTTTCTTTGCTTTTCTTCAGAAATTTAGAATCTAATTCCATGTAAACTCTCCTTCCTGGTTGGCATGTATGCCTGGGGACAGCAGCCTATTTTATTGTGATATTGCAGCACGGGCACGGTTTGCTAATTATTTTCAAATGCTGAATCAACTCTAGAGAAGGCAGGAGGAGAACGTACACAGAAAGCCTGCAGCTCTTTAAAATGTACAACTGTTTCCAACACACAAGCAGAAGAGCCTCCTAGCCAGGCTGCTCACACTGGCTTCTGTGTTCAGATTTATTTTCACAGAAATGCAGTTTTAGACAGTTTTATTTCCACAGAAATGAGTGGAGCTAGGCCTGGGGAGACGGTGCTTTCCGGCACTTTTCCGTACGCAGGCGTTTTGGGAAGCCTGCATTCTGAAGACGTCTTAAGGCACAAAGACCCCTCTGGAGGCCGCAGCTGAGTGCGGCGCCGCCCGGCCCGCCATAGCGGCGGCCATGTCAGTTGAGGGCAAGGGCCACGGCTTCAGCGGCCGCGGCATCGCCATGGCAACGGCGGCCATGTCGCAGGGCGGCGGCGCCGCCATGACGGGTGAGGGCGAGATGGCGGCGGCGCGAGGGCGACAGCGCCGGGCGGCCCGGGATTGGGCGGGGGCGGCGCGCGTCACTTCCGGACGGCCGCTGGGAGGGGGCGGTGGTGGCGGCGGCGGCTATGGCGGCCGTTAACGGGCTTGGGGGCTGCGGCCCAGAGGGAGCGTGAGTGACCGGGACCCAGCGGGGTCAGAGCGGCCGGGGGAGCCGCTGTCCTGGCGCCGTGAAGCCGAGGAAGCCTCGGGGTGCCCTGTCGTGTGGGTGAGTGCGATAGGCCGCAGCCGAGTGCTGCGGCTCGATTTACAAAATAAACTTTTTTTCTCCTCTTTTTATTTTTATTAGACATCTAAAATTTGTATTTCATAGGCGCATATAGGAGCACTGGGAGAGATGTCTGGTGTTTCAGTAACTCGTTCTGAGTTAGCCGTTATAGCTGGGGCCTGGTGAAAACTGCTCTCCAGGTAAAATGCCTCTTAAAACACATTTGACAAAGCCATCTGTGCATTTACCTGTAAAGGAAAATCTGAAAAATGCAGTAGCCTCATTACTTTCTGTAGGGCTGCTCAAATGAAGCAAATGCATAAAGATTGGCAGGTTGAATTTGTAACTGTAAAAGTCATGCTAAACTAATAAGGAAAAATAACAGATCTCATTTGTATGTTATGAACTTTGTTTACTTCTGTATTTTATTTACTTTGGAGGTAGAGCTGTAGGTTGAATGGACATGAGAGAATAATACTGCCTTCTTTGGATGTCAAGCACTTGTCAAGCACTAATTGTCATATTAACTTTAAATAAAATACTTTTTTTAGTAAATAAATACTTTAGAGCAATACTTGCTTTTTGATTGGAAAAAAATGGAACTAGTATCCTGACATTTTTCAGATTGCATTAATTTGGCCCCAAATACCCTCTGAAAATGCCTACATGTCTTTTGTAACACACAGCCAAGTTTGTCACATGAGCCTTCACAAACTGTTCTTTGAAATTGTCTTTCCTTTTTGCTGTTATTTCTGAGGTGTTTATGTAAACATTTATAGTGCCCTTCGAGGTGGTGTCGCCCTCAGCTTTACTTGTCTGTGCACGTGGGTATGACAATCATAATGCAGTATGTGCACAAACTCAGGAAGTCTTTGGGTTCTACGTAGTCCCTTGTAAAAGGAAGGGACAAATCATTTTTGTTAAAACAAAGAGTCTGAAACACCAGAGACTGAACCCACATGATGCTTTTTTTCTCTTTTGCCCAGGGCTGCCAAGGTACAGTGGTCGTTTCTGAATGTTACAGAGCGGTGGTTCTGCTGCTGGGTTATTCCTTTCACTACCTTGCTGCTCACAGCAGCCACTTGCTCACAGCTTGCTGCTTACCCTGCTGGGATGTTTTTGAACAGTGTTTTCCAAAACCTTCTGAGTTAGATTTCCTTTAATGTGGTGGCTGTCTTACCATGATGAGATGGAATATTAAAACATGGACTTGAGTGTGTATTTGTTTGTCTGTTTGTGTGTTTACTGTTTTTTATTTTTCTGTGTCTATTTTTTCATTTTAAGGTAAAAGTTAGAGAAGAAGGAGTATCTGCCCATCAGCCACCATGTCAGGAATTGGCAACAAACGGGCTGCTGCAGAGCCTGGCCCCTCTGCACCCCCAGAGAAGAAGGCAGGGGTTGAAGATTC
>JAUBOD010000285.1:157967-173310 GCA_032353885.1 Nothura maculosa | reverse complement strand
GGAATTGGCAACAAACGGGCTGCTGCAGAGCCTGGCCCCTCTGCACCCCCAGAGAAGAAGGCAGGGGTTGAAGATTCAGGCACCACAGTGGAGACCATTAAGTTGGGTGGCGTTTCCTCAACGGTATGGAAACAGAATCATGTTATTTTCTTCTTTGGGAGCCCAGTGGCCTTGCTGGTATGGGACATGCCAGTGCTGTGTTAGCTGCATTGATCTGACTCCTGCTTCTGCACAGGAGGAGCTGGACATCCGGACCCTGCAGAGCAAGAACCGGAAGCTGGCGGAGATGCTGGACCAGCGTCAGGCGATTGAGGACGAGCTGCGGGAACACATTGAGAAGCTGGAGCGGCGGCAGGCCACCGATGACGCCTCCCTGCTGATTATCAATCGTTACTGGAACCAGGTTAGTCATCTATTTGGTTATGCTGTTTGCCCCCTTCCAGCTTCCCTTCACCTGCAGTCGATTATTTTGTATCTGTCATTCTTTTTTTGCCTGTCCCATGTTCTAGTTTGATGAAAATATTCGTATCATCCTTAAACGCTTCGACCTGGACCAAGGTCTTGGAGACTTCCATTCTGAACGAAAAGCTCTGGTGGTACCAGAACCTGAACCAGACTCAGACAGTAATCAGGAACGCAAAGACGAGAGGGAACGAGGTGAGTCCTCTGGAAAGATGATATGTTGAATTTTGGCAATGGAAAAGCTAAATTTCAACTATAGGCAGTGTTGGATATGCTTTTCTAAAGGATATAACTGACTCTGCAGTAATAAAGACAAATATTATGTTGCTTGACAAAGCACATCTATTTTATGTTCTTCCTGTTCCCAGGTGAAGGTCTGGAGCCAGCATTCTCCTTCCTAGCCACACTGGCCAGCAGTACGAGTGAGGAGATAGAGTCTCAGCTGCAGGAGCGTGTGGAGTCCTCCCGACGAGCTGTGGCCCAGATTGTGATGATGTATGACAAGCTGCAGGAGAAAATGGATGTGCTGTCCCACAAGCTGAACAGTGGAGGTAGGACTAAGCAGGCGGGTACCTGGGTACCTGACATCAAAGATCCCCACCTACCTCCAGTCTACAGATGATCTTGTGTTGAAAGTGTTAAGTCCTAGTTCTTCTCACGCTTGTTTAGCTGCTCAAATAAACTGGCCTAACTTGCCAAACTCCCAACAAGCAAAATGGCTTTTTGAGTATAAGGCAGCACTTTATGCCAGAAGACTATTCATACTGCCTTGAAATCTGAATGCTGAGAATTCTGTCAAAAGTGGTGAGCTAAGAAGAGGGCATGTTCATTGCTGTGGTGTGCTTGTGCAGCTGAGAAATTATTGGTTATAGCCCAAGGTTAGAATTTTTATCTTCATTGAAAATGTAGGTGGAACCTGAAGTTATCCACTTGACCAAAATGTTTTATATTCTCCCCTAGAACAGCTTGGGCAAGTTTGGCAGTAGCATAGTGAAGTGATGTGTTCTGAGTTGCCAGCCTCGCACTGTGCAGCAGCTCTGGTGTGAGTGCAACGTGGTCCATACTTGGTTGCTACCGTTTCGGATTTGTGTTCATCAGGTGAAGCCTACTGCTGAGGCAGGTATATACAGTTTTGAACTTGACCTGGCACCTGAGTGTCACTGAGCTACAGGGGACACAATCTGTTTGCTCACACTGACTTGTAGGGAGTGATTCTGGCATTAGCAGGCAGTAACTGATAATTGGAAATGCCTGTTGTCTTATACCCCGGAGCCTTTTACTTACTGACTTCAAGCTGAAGCTTTCTGTGACTAGAAATGAGAGTTAGAAACTACCTGCTAGAGAAAATAATGGGAAGAAGTTAAATACAAGTATTGTTTTCCAGTTTGCTTTTCTTTGTGTTGTTGAACAATGAAAAACAATTCTTCTTGTTTTTGTGCTCATTTCATGTGCTTTGTACGTTTTTTAGATGCTTCCCTGATGGAAGAAGCAGTCCTGGAGCTGAATTCCTACCTCTCACATGAAAATGGACGTCTGCAGGAACTGGCTGATCATCTTCAGGAGAGGCACCGTGTCATGTCTCAGGAGGTATAAAAAGGAGAGAATCTCTCCTAGTCTGTCTAGGAGTCTGTGCTCAGTAGTTTACCACACAGTGTAATTGTGGTTACCACAATTTAGAAAGCAGACTTGGAGAAGGCCAGAAACAACAAGAGCTGGAAATCAGATTCTGAGCAAAGGCTAAGGAAAGAGTTGTGGAGAATTTTACATGGATTTTCTGTGTGCTTCAACAGTATTTATTTTTTCTATCACTGAAGCAACAAGCCAATAGATTCAATTTTAGAAAAAAAGACCACAGAGGAAGTGGTCAGATGATGCTAAGGGGGCTGTGTAAACATCATAATTTTTGAACCTGATATTTGAAAGTGTAACAACTCTAGTTTATAGCATAATTCTAGTCATTATCACAATTATTCCTTTAGTTGATTTCTGTTCATGTTTTGTTTTGTGCTGTCGCAAAAATTAAGCCATGAGTGTAATGGATGAGCAGAAGCGTTTAAAAGGTTTAACCAGTAGCTTTTAATGTGTTTAGGTAGATGACTTTGTTTGCTGCCAGCTGATACAAACTTGTTTCACCTTTTCTATTTTCAGTTTTGCTTGCTTTATTTTTATTGCTGTTGTAAATTGGTTATTCCAAATTTCATAACAGTTCAGGAATAAATCTGTCCCCATGGCAAAAGACAGGTGGAAAGTGCAAGAATCTAGGGCATACTGACAAAATCTAATTTTGAGCGATCTTGGAGGACATTCATTTGGTACACTATTTGAAACACTGTTTTGGTTGCAGTTCTCCAAACTGCAAGAGAAAGTGGAGACAGCAGAATCTCGAGTGTCTGTATTGGAGACTATGATTGATGATCTTCAGTGGGATATAGACAAGATCCGCAAAAGAGAGCAGCGACTCAACCGCCACTTAGCGGATGTTCTGGAGCGGGTGAGCTCTGTCATCTTTGTGATAACCACTTTGTGGTAAAGTCTTTAAAGTACCATTTTCAGTCCTGGATTTGTTTTGTCACCAGGGTCATGCCGTTTAGTTGGATATTTACAAAATCTATTACCTTTCTTTCAGGTAAATTCCAAAGGCTACAAGGTGTATGGAGCTGGAAGCAGTCTTTATGGGGGCACTATAACCATTAATGCCCGCAAGGTAATGCAAGGGCGTCATTCTGGGCAAAGGAAAGAATAGATACACAGGGCTTGTAGTTAAGGGCAGCTTGGGACTGAGCTTAAATGCTTGCTTTGCTCCAGTGTGGGCTTAGGCAAGACATTTTGTGTTTGGCATTAGTTACCTACTTTGAAAACAGACCTGATAGAAATAGTCACTTGGCAGTGGTAAAACTGTAAGCTTTTTCTGTTGCTGTAGAGACAGACACTAAATTAGTGCCCTCAAAAGATATGCTAGTGAGTTTTACGAACGCATTTTCTCCAACAGTTTGAAGAGATGAATGCAGAGCTGGAAGAGAATAAAGAACTTGCTGGAAATCGCCTCAGTGAATTGGAGGAGCTGCGCCAGGATCTTGAGGAAGTAACAACACAGAATGAGAAACTCAAGGTTGGAGACATATATGGGGTTAAACCTGTCCTGATGTGGTTGGAAGCACTGTACCTGGCTTGCCCTGGAAAGCCTCTTAAAGGACAACTCTGCAGTGCTCCCTCTATCTGGATTCTGCTTTGCACAAGTATTAGAATCCAGCATGTTCCTGGGGCTGATGCTTGTAGTTCAGTGCATTGGTGACACCATGTGGTCACACATCAGAATCTCAATGGTCTTTATTTCCCTCTTTCTGATCCACTCATTTTGTACATTTCTGGTGATCTCTGTTTAAAACTAATTTCATGTTTTCAGTGATCTTAACTCCTTTGTCAGCCTTCTTCTCCTTACTTACCCACTCAGTAGACAGAGCTGAAAGAATTCAGGGAACTTAACCAAGAGAATCTTAAGTTCTTAGAATAGTAGGTAGGCTTAAGTCTTCTGCATGTGGCAGGAAGAGTAGATAGAGCAGAGCATATGAATTCCTTATATCTTAGTGTTACTGTATGGAAATAGCATAAAAATATGTTAATTTGTAATGCATAAATATATACAAGATAATCTAAATTTTATCATGGTGAACAGTAACAACATTAGTCTTTTGTGAGAAATGCCTTATTTGATTATCCAGGTTTCAGAAATGGCATTCTGGGAACTATCTTGAGGCAATTATAAATCTCTTGTATCCATATAAACTACTTTTGAGGGAAATGCTATTTATAGTACATCCTTCCTTTTCTGTTATGAATGATAAGCTCTATGCAGTTATTGTGTGTATCACTTTCACTATAGATGTTTACTGACACTTTGTTAAATTTTTGCTTAAAGAAAATTTCATATTCCTCATTAGGCTTTTGGTCATTGTTGCTGATATTATGGCTGCTTGTGCCCTGGCCAGGTTGAGCTGCGACGAGCAGTGGAAGAAGCTGTGAAGGAGACCCCAGAATATCGCTGCATGCAGTCCCAATTTTCTGTTCTTTATAATGAAAGTCTGCAGCTAAAGGCACATCTTGATGAGGCCCGTACCCTGCTCCACGGCACCCGCACCACACATCAGCGCCAGGTGGAACTGATTGAGGTAGCTGCACAACCTCTGCGTCCGTATTTCCCTCCATTAAACCAGGGGATGTTACCCTAACATTGACTGTCGCTGTTCGTTAGCCTGGATGATTGTGGAATTAACCAAGGAAATTTTTCTGTTGGATGATAATTAATCTACTATCGTACCTCATTGGTGAGTTGAGAGACATTTCACAGTTGCAGCACCAATTTCTTTCCCCTTCTTATTTCTCAGAGAGATGAGGTCAGCCTTCACAAGAAGCTACGCACAGAGGTTATTCAGTTAGAGGACACCCTGGCACAAGTCCGCAAAGAGTATGAGATGCTGAGGATAGAGTTTGAACAGACACTTGCTGCCAATGAACAAGCAGGTATTAAAATATCTTCTATTGTATTTAAAAACAAGCAAAACAAAACATAAGAGCTTGCATTGCAGTACAAAAGCCTTTAATGTATTTTAGAGGCAGACAGTTCTGTTATCTGACTTATTTTAAGGTGTAAAATACTAAAATATTGTAAAATATTTTGCAAGCATATAATTTATAATAGCATAGAGATTCTGTAGGATATAAAGAATTTTGTATTAGAATTTTTTCAGGGATGAATGAGTTTAAATATTGGGGATGATAAGCTGGGTAGGAAACCAGTAATATTCACATTTCATCAGAAAGCAGTAGGTTAATGTAGTTGAAATTGGAGATTTCTGACAGTATACAACTCTATCCACGTTTGGATTTAGAGTAGGAATACAGGAAAAAGTAATGTTAAGTGAAATGTAGGGCTAGTAGTTTGCAGAAACGCAGGGCAACATGTAAAACTAGCGTAACTTCTGTGAATATACTGTGTTACTCTTATGGAATAATTATTTGTCTTAATCTTTTTTGTTTTTCTTTTGTCCAGCCCAAAGTACTCTCAAGACCAGCAAAACCATGTCTTCTTACTGTCATATGTCTTTTGTTTCGGTAGGTCCAATTAATCGGGAGATGCGTCATCTCATCAGCAGTCTTCAGAATCACAACCACCAGCTGAAGGGAGAGGTGTTGAGGTACAAGCGCAAACTGAGAGAGGCCCAGTCCGACTTAAGCAAGGTATCAAAGTGGGAAAGCTGGAGCAGACAGTGTTTAAAAGATGGATGCAGTCTGACAGGCCTCATTTTTGTTATTAGTCCTTCTGATTGAAGATGCAATATGCTGTGTAATTTTCAGTGGAGCTCTAAACAGTGTCCTTGCATTTGTACTTCTACTCACTGAGTAAAGGGATTTCTTTCTGGAGTTACATAGTGCTCCATTGGTTGCAATTGTGAAGAACTTTGTGCAAGAAAGAATTTGGGAAGACTTTCTTGCATTTGAATTTTCCAAATTCTTGGATTTCCGAGAATTTGGGAAAAGGAAGTAACTGTGAGGTGTAGGCTTCTGGCTAAAAACCTGCCAGTTTATTTCTCTTTTTCTCTGTCACCGTTCCACAACAGATCCGCTCTCGCAGTGGCAGTGCTCTCTTACAATCCCAGTCCAGCACTGAAGACACAAAGGAGGAACCTCCAGAGATCAAGCAGGAGCCTGATGATCCTTCTGCCCAACTGCCAGTTCCCAAGACTCCCTCCGAAGATGCTGGTGAAGCAAAGGCCAGGCGAGATGAAGAGGAGAGGGAACGAGAAAGACGGGAGAGGGAAAGGGAACGAGAGAAGGAAAAAGAGAAAGAAAGAGAGCGAGAGAAGGAGAAAGAAAAGGAAAAGGAGAGAGAGCGGGAAAAGCAGAAGCAGAAGGAGTCTGAGAAGGAGAGAGAGTCCAAAGAGAAGGAAAAGGGGAAGCATGAAGAGGGAAGAAAGAAGGAAGCTGAAGTGATCAAGCAGCTGAAGGCTGAGCTCAAGTAAGAGTGGCTGCCTCCCTTCTATGCCTGAGTTGTGCCTGTTCTGAGGCATTCATGTATCTTAACTTGTAGCTCTTATTTATAAGATTAGCTATGAAGTTCTAGATTTCTCATCCACTCTTAATCAGACTGTGCCTCAAACATCATTTTGTAACATTGTTCTTATGTTATCTTCAAGCATAAAAAAGCTGACCGGATACGTGGTGGTTAGGGTTGCTATCATTACAGTGCTGATTACAATTACTGCAGATAGTCTTCCCTGTCTTGGATCAGTATGAAAGCACAGACAGATAGTTCAGTGCCCATTGTTATGGTACATCTTTTGCTTTTGTTCCTCTGTTTTCTGTATTGTTTTCTCACAGTTGTCCTTCCGTGTTTCCAGGAAGGCGCAGGAAAGCCAGAAGGAGATGAAGCTGTTGTTAGATATGTACCGCTCTGCCCCCAAGGAACAGAGAGACAAAGTGCAGCTCATGGCAGCTGAGAAGAAGGCAAAAGCTGAGGTGTATTTAATTTCTCTTCTCTTTTTCTCTTTATTATGTTACTTAAAGGTTCTTCTCAAATACTCTGCATTTAAATTACTGTTTTTTTATTCTGTTGTTGTCTGCAAACTGAAGGTTGCTTGCTCCTCTCATCTTTGTCACTTTAGATTGGGACAATGGGAAGATGGGAGATGAACAGTGAGAATTAAGAATGTTTTCATTTTAAGGGACTGTATCATTACTAGTGATTAAAAACAATTATTCTTGCAAAAATGTATTTTGTTCTCTCCTGGAATTACTTGTACATCAGCATCATATGAGGACAAATACTGGAAAGACCTAAAAAGGACAGAGGGGCTTCATTAGATGAAAACTATCACTTGTTGTATCTGACATTACAAGTTCCATCCGAATATGGAGAAAGACTCTTGACTGTGAGGGTGACAGAGCGCTGGAACAGGCTGCACAGAGAGGTGGTGGAGGCTCCTTCTTTTGGAATCTTAAAAACCCATCTGGATGAATCTGTGAAAAGTGCTGTGCATGAGCCTATTTGTGCAGGAGGTTCCATGCACAGTCTTTCCATGATTTTTAAGAAGAGGTTTAGACAAAAGGATTAGGTCAAAATTTGAAAAATTTGCATCTGAATGCAACTGCAGAGAGAGCTTAGACTGAACAGAATTACTCAACTATAAGCAACTGAAGTTAATATTCCTGCTCTGAAGAAAGGCCAAGTGACATTTTCAGGGTTTTTGAAATCAAGTTCTTAATCTTTACAGCTCATTTTAATGGCCTATCTGCCAGTAATGTGTTATCAAGATTATAGGGATGTCTTCTTTTCCTATTTTGTTTTGAAGATGCTTTTTTCATATTTTTACAGTATTATGAGAAAAACAGATTCTTGAGAGTGTAGGCTACATTTTTGTGCTTACTGTTGTTTCTCTTCCATTCTTGATCTAGCTGGAGGAACTGAGACAGAGGGTGAAAGAACTGGAAGAAAAGGAGAAAAAGGAAAGTAAAAAGATGGCCGATGAGGATGCGCTCCGCAAGATTCGAGCAGTGGAAGAGCAGATTGAGTATTTACAGAAGAAACTAGCTATGGCTAAACAGGTAAGAGATTACAAAAGCTTCTGTTCTGGCTTGAGCACCTGGGAAACATGTAATCTTCCATGTCTGCTACTTGAAGTTGTTTCATTCAACTGACATTTTTACCGTGTATCTGCCAAATGCAGTGCTGCTTTTATTCTTGTTTACTAAAGGAGAAAAACAATAGGCTTCTCAAAGCTTATGGTGGGTTTGGCTGTGGGGGACAATGTCCATATGGGCTAGAGGAAGAGCAGAGGGCCAGGGTTAGTGTCTAGATGGAGAGGTTGCTATTTCATTTTGAAAGTATTTCTGTCTACACAGTTCATGTAATTTATGTGTGCATGGTGCTCTAAGCTCCATGGAGAAGGACCTGGGAGTCCTGGTTGATACCAAGTTACCCATGAGGCAGCAGTGCCCTCGTGGTCAAGAAGGCCAATGGGCTCCTGGCTGCATCAGGAGGATGTTGCCAGCAGGGGGAGGGAGGGGATCCTGCCCCTCTGCTCAGCTCTGGGGAGGCCAAACCTGGAGCATTGGGGGCAGCTCTGGGCTTTCCAGGACAACAGAGACGTGAATCTTACAGGGTCTAGAGGGTGGTGCTTCTAGAGAGGGCAACAAAGATAATTAAGGGACTGGAACATCTCTCGTATGAGGATTGACTGAGTGAGTTGTACCTGTTTAGTTTAGTTTGGAGAAGAGAAGGCAGAGAGGTGATCTGATTAACACGTATAAGTTCATGAAGGGGGAATGTAGGGAGGAGGGGGCTAAGCTCTTGTCAGTGGTAGCCAGTGACAGGACAAGGGGTAATGGGTGCAAACTGCAACACAGGCAGTTCCATCTCCATGTGAGGAGGAACTTCTTGACTGTGAGGGTGACACACAGCCCTGGCACAGGCTGCCCAGGGAGGCTGTGGAGTCTCCCTGTCTGGATGTCCCCAAACCCACCTGGATGCCGCCCTGTGCTACCTGCTTTAGATGTCCCTGCAAGAGCCAGGGGGATTGGACTAAATGATCTCTAGAGGTCCCGAGGTCCCCTCCAACCTTAAACATTTTGTGATTCTATAAGCTTTTTTTTTTTTCTTTTCTTTTAGAGGGAATAGGATAATCTGAAATAGAGAGAACAGGATTACCTGAGTGAGAGGCAGACTAGTGACTTGAGATGCACCTTTTTGAAGTTTATTTGTCATGCAAAATGCTTCTATACTGTCCTTTACTCTGCTGATATGGAAGTGGCCGAAGTTACTTTAAGGGCTTGACAGACGATTAGTAACTGTTGAATTTTCCATGAGGAAAATTATTTTCCTAGTTTTTTTTCTGACAGCTATTCAGCTAACTGGGAGATCAGTTTTATCCAGAGAACGTTTCTGGAGATGACTCTCTAATTTTTTTTCATTTATTTGTTTTTCCCTCATATCCCCCTGCCAGCAGGTAAGTCAATCTGTGAATGTTTGCAAGGATAACCATCTCTTTTGTACAGCCTCTAAATCTGTGCCATCACGGCTTTGGTGCATAGTTTTAGGGAGAATATTTTTGCATGGGGGAAAGGCAGAGACTCATACATCGTTTATTCATCTTTGCTGGGATTGCTGTTTCTCAGAAAGATGTTCAGGTTCATTGTATAGGTACAGGAGACATTAGTGTCAAGACACTTTGTCCCATTTCAGGAGGAAGAGGCCCTACTCTCAGAAATGGATGTCACGGGCCAGGCCTTTGAAGACATGCAGGAACAGAATATCCGCTTGATGCAGCAGCTGCGGGAGAAGGATGATGCCAACTTCAAGCTCATGTCAGAACGCATCAAATCCAACCAGATCCACAAGCTGCTGAAAGAGGAAAAGGAGGAGTTGGCAGATCAAGTTTTGACACTGAAGACACAGGTAACCTGACAGAAGGAGGGAGAACAACAGAATGGATGGGCAGGTGGAGGGAATATTTCCCTAAACATCATAGAATCATAGAATGCTTGAGGTTAGAAGGGACCTCAGAGGTCATCTAGTCCAGCCTCTCTGCTTACTACATTACTTAGTATAGTATGTTAGACTTCAAAGGCACCGTTCTCAGTGAGCAATAAAAAGACCACATATGAGCATAAAACGTCCTAGAGGTTCATTGCTGTGTGGAGCAGGATAAAAGAGAGAAATGGGCAGTCATGCTCCTACAGCTGCAGTACTTCAGGATATGTTTTCTGCTATTCTTGGAACTAGGGCAGCATTGTTCACAGCCTTGGAACAAATTCCTACAATATCTTCCAAAAAATAAATTCAGTTTAGTTGCAAGTTTTTGGCTGCTGGAGTTCAAAAACTTCATTGGAGAGGTCTGGGAAAAAAGTCTTTAGGCTGCCAGTTTCTCAAGGGAGAGAAAAAGAAGCTGAATAGATCCTCCTTGGTGATGGGCAGGCAGGTGTAGTTTTAGCTTATAGCTTTGGTGATGACTGTGGGTCCCTGCATGGTATTCATTCCTCTCTTATCTCCTAATCTCTTTGCAAGGTGGATGCCCAGCTACAAGTTGTACGTAAGCTGGAAGAGAAGGAGCACTTACTGCAAAGCAGTATTGGAACAGGAGAAAAGGAACTAGGTCTTCGAACACAGGCCCTGGAAATGAACAAACGCAAGGTGAATATTTTGCCTTTTTTCTTGGAACAAAAAGTGGAAAGTCGCTTTTATTGCAAGCGTAGAATGTGCCTTTCTGTCATTGATGTTATAGAGCATAGTAGTCCCTAGTCTGGGGCTAGTTTGATGGAAAGGTGAGCAGTCTTAAAAATAATTTTAATTAAGGTAAAAAGGAATTGATAGTTCCTTTTTAAAGAAAAACTGGAAATAAGTGTTTCCTTCTGTAAATCTGGCTAGGGAGCTGGAG
The DNA here is from genome assembly GCA_032353885.1 of Nothura maculosa. Classification (NCBI taxonomy): domain Eukaryota; kingdom Metazoa; phylum Chordata; class Aves; order Tinamiformes; family Tinamidae; genus Nothura; species Nothura maculosa. Next base: position 162,421 of record JAUBOD010000285.1, on the reverse strand, counting down.
TAAAGTCCGGTTGAAAGGATAACCATAATGAAAGTGGAAGAAGAGGCAGCAGCCAGGTATTACTCCAAGTTGGCAGAGAAGAGATGAGGAAGAGCAGAAAAGTAAAATAAGCTTAGAAGCTCACTTTACAAGGGCATAAGGTAGCTTAAGAGAAGGAGTTTGTAACTAAACTAAATCTAATTAAAAATACAAAAAGGAAATTATGTTGTTTATTTAAAAAGTAAAGTTTATCTCAAGGCTCTAAATTCTAAGTTTATCTAAACTTAGTAGAAAAAGTGCAGAAGGTGGAAAACTGAAAATACATGAATGAGAAAAACATTGTATGTGGACAGGAGAATTTTCTGAATGAGATACATCGCAGTGCAGCAAGAATTGGCTCTATTTGGATAAAGAGGAATTTTCTAGCTAAAACTAGACCTTGATGATGGTAAGATATTTTGATATTGAAATGATATTTAGGAAATAATTCCAGTTCCTCCAAATGAAATTACTAAAATTAGACTGAAAAAGCAGTTATCAACAGTCCTAGGAGAACTCTGGTTTGCCAAATAAAGGAGCTATAAAACATCAGGACTTCTTTTCTCTGTTTGTTTTTCTTTTCCAGGCCATGGATGCTGCCCAGCTTGCTGATGACCTGAAAGCCCAGCTAGAACTGGCTCAAAAGAAGTTGCATGACTTCCAGGATGAGATTGTGGAAAGCAGAGTGACTAGAGAGAAAGAGATGTTCAACTTCAAAAGAGCTGAGGTATAGACCTCACTCAGTCTTGTAACTTCTGTCTTCCTTGATGTTTATCTCCTTATGCGTCCTACTTGGAATAGCCCTTAGTTGTGTGAATTTCTTCACGTTTTGGCCATTGGTAACTTGAAGGGCACCTGACACCAGATGGTGTCATAATCTATCATAAATCTGTTGGATAATCTGGGGAGAAATGTGTGAGTGGACTAACTTAATATGGAATGGTGTTGCCCACAGTTTCTGGTACTCTTTGATCCCAGAAAAAGCAGAGGACACTAATCACTTGTTTGCTTCTTTTTATGCAGGAAGACATTTCCAGGCTACGCAGGAAGCTGGAGACCACTAAGAAGCCTGATATGGTACCCAACTGTGATGAAATACTGATGGAGGAGATCAAAGATTACAAAGTGAGTACATGTCTCCATGACCCTCTCTAATTCTCTTTTAGCCAAAAGGCTGTGTTTTGCTGTTGCCAGTATTTCCTGTCCTGTGTCTGTAGACCTGTTCTATGTGAAAAACAAAAAAAAAAAAAAAAAAGGAAAAAGCACTTTTTGAAGAACGGCAGTATCTTCATCTTCTGTCATCTTTAAACTCAGCCAGTGCATTGCAGTGGACCTCACTGTGGTCTTTGTCTTGCAGGCCCGCCTGACCTGCCCGTGCTGCAACATGCGCAAGAAGGATGCTGTGCTCACCAAGTGCTTCCATGTCTTCTGCTTCGAGTGCGTTAAGACGCGCTACGACACCCGGCAGCGTAAGTGCCCCAAGTGCAATGCTGCCTTTGGGGCCAATGACTTCCATAGGATCTACATTGGCTGATTCTTCCCGCTGGAGTGATGTAAATGTGCTGCTTACGCTGACCACCCAGCCTCCCTCATTTATTTTGGTTGTCACTTTCGTGGCAGTCACTGCTTTTGTCAGGTGACCCGCAGTCTCCTCCAGGAAGTATGGTTAGAGAAGGGAAAGGAATAGACTGTGAAAGTTGATTCCTTTCCTAACCCTTTTCTCTTATTCTTGGCTTCAGTTTTTGTGGACTCTCTGTGTTTTGGAGGCTGTTTCCTGTTTCTTTCACACTGTCAGGTTGGGAACAGCTTTCTGAAAACCTGGCTTGAGGAGAAGGGAACTGTCCATGGTGCAAGATAGATAAGTGTGACTTGGAGGAGTTTGTTTTGGATATTTAGTAAATGTCATCAAGATATGCTAGGACTTCTGAAAGTGAATAGCTTCCCAGTTAAAGGACCAAAGAAGAAATGAATTGGTACATGTGTTACAAGCTGTGATTCCCTGGGCACTTATCTTCTTGAGTCAGGATAAGAATGTGTGAAAGACGGACAGTAGAAAAAACCTATTCTACTCTGCAAACCATATGCACATCATTTTATCCAGAAGGGAAGAAAGATAAGTCATAGGAAAATCTTTAAGGATAGTACTGTACTGACAAAGCATGGGTAATATGGAAACTTCTCCCTTGGACTGAGGCTTTATTATCTTTGTCCTTTTCAGAAAAGAGTTTTTAAAGGTTACTTTGGTGCAACTTTGTCACAAAGATTAACCTTGTAATGCACAAATTTTAATAAAAGCTGTGGTATGAATAAGCTGTTTTGCTTGCTTTTGCTGGTATCGAAGTGTGGTTTCATCCAATTATTAAAAAAAAAGCCTTTTTTCTCCAGAAATTTAAACTTCTAAGGTGCACAAACAAATTTCTGTCTCCCTTTAACTTCAAGAAATTTTGGCTGTGCATTTGCTACCTTACTCCTGACACAACAGAATAGCCATGCTGTTGCATTCTCAAAATCACACATTTTTTTATGGCTGCTGGAAAGTTCATGGAAGGACATGGCATTACTTTTAGACTGCTTTTTGTATTTCAGGACCATATTTGAAGTCTGCTTCTAAATGTGACACCTAAGTCATTTACATACCTTGTTTCTTAAATACTAAGTTTTATCACATAATGTGTAGAAATGAGCTAAACCCACTTTGTGTTCATCAGAAGTTTTTCTCTGAATTCCAGTTTGTGACTTCATCTCAGAGAACAAACAGGATTCTTTAAGGGTACTAAGAGGTAGATTTTGTGATACAAATGCCTGTTTATTAAAAAACAAGACTCGGATTATCACCATATAATTGTCTGAATCTTTGAGCAATTTTCCTGTAGCAGCCGACTTTCTTTCACAGCTGAGAAAGGGATTGGAGCTTTTGTACCTTTTTTCAATTCACCATTCTCAGTCATTGAGGTGCATCACACTTGTAGTGGATGTCAGACCTGTTTTTCTTATGTGAATAGAGTTGTGCTCGCTCCGATCATGGTATAGCAAATAGACCTTTGAAACAGTATGGGTTTATTTCACAATTGAAGTGCGGAAGTTCCTTTCTTAGAGGAATCTCCAAATCTCACTCTGGAATTACCAATTTTCTATGTGTATAATTACAACATTGAGGAAGGAGTGAAAACTTAACCTCTTCTCACTTGCTGCAAGGCATGGGAATAATTCATGAGTTTTTAAGAATAAAAGCATTTGTGGTTAATTGAAGGGAATGGATAACAAGTGTACCTTAGAGGAAATCCATTTGCATCTCATGATTTTGCCAGAGCTTTAAGTATAAAATAAGAAAATTCTTGCAACTCATGCAACATATATTTGTTTTAAAAAGTGTCAAGAACTCATCTTGCATCTTCATTCTTACTCGATAGGATTTTGATAGGGCATTCATGGATTGTTTTTTAAAAACAACATTCTAACATGAATCTTGGGCAAACATATATATATATGTGCATTATAGATAGATATATATATATCTATATGTATCGAGATAGATATATATATACCTATATATATATCGAGATTGGGTGAAGACTGATACAAAGCTGCCAAGTCTGGAAGTTTTCTTATGTTTTCCTTCCTGCTAGGTACCTTGTCCTGGATGGAAAATTCTAAGGACAAGCCAAGACTTTTCAATGACAGTAACTTCACCCTCAGTCAAGAACTAGGGACATTTTCATGTTGCTGTTTGGTCCAGGAGTTGTGTAAGGTTATTTTTCTTTTGTTGTTATTTTAATTGGAAAATTGAGCTAACTGCTGTTCCACATGTCCTGTTGCCTCCTCCTTTTTTCCTCTGTGAGTACAAGCTCATCGTAAGGATAGCACTCTATTTCCAGTCCTTTATGTCATCTTCCGTTTTCTTCCCTATGGCCTTTGCTTTCTTATACAGTCCTAAATAAGTGCAGGTCTCTGCGGAATCCAGACAGATGAAGTCCTTGAGGAGAGTAAATCTCTTGATTTGAAAAGAGAGGGAATTGAATGTGAGACCCAACACTATGGACAGGCTAGGACCTACAGTCTCCAGAGCATTTTCTTATCAAAGTCATTTTTCCACTTACGCTTCCTACAGTGATTGACATCTGTGCGGTCCTCCCCATTCCAAAGAAATCTTCTTTTTTTTTTTTTTTTTTTTTTTCTCCTTCCCTCTGGACTCTAGATCCCTTGGATCAATTTGAATAAGAGACTAATCTGGATTTGGAACTGCATGAGAACATTGCTTCTCATGTTTTTTCCTGTAGTCTGTTAGGTTGCATGCAGTTGACAAATCCGAGATCATAGAATCATAGAATAATAGAATGTGTAGGGTTGGAAGGGACCTTGGAGGTCATCTAGTCCAACCCCCTGCACACGCAGGGTCACCTAGAGCACATGGCTCAGGGCTGCATCCAGGCGGGTTT
>JAUBOD010000285.1:144749-157229 GCA_032353885.1 Nothura maculosa | reverse complement strand
AGGTTAAGTGACTCGTTCCTAGTCATTCAGCTTGTCAGGGTCAGAGTAAGGAGTAGATCCCAACTCCTTCAGACCTCTCCAAGGTGTGTGTCCTCACACTTTTCTGTTGTATGTCCTGATCCAGACTTTTCCATATAAATGACTATGCTAACAGAAGCATCCACGGGCCAAGGACTGAGTAGTCAATAGAGCAAGCACTCCTCATGATGGGGCTAATAACTGAGGGCATTGCTGTGGGCAGCTATCAGCTTTCAGTGGTCCGTGCTAAGCTATTTATTTCCCCATGTTTCTCAAAGGTTACAGGAGCCAAAATGTTTGCCTCTCTGAAATCACAAAATGCAGTGACTCAGATGTGCCCGTGGCCTTTAGCTGCGCCTGCTGAGACCCCCTCTGGCAACATTCACACACTTGGCTGGACATTTTGATGACTTATCAGAAATAATTCTGACAGTGTTACACACATTTTCTCTGTAATGCAGAATGTGTTGGGGAGCGTGGTGTAAAAGTTAATAGAAATCCCATTTAAATAACACAGCCAGTTGGATTGATGTATTATTTATTCAGATGCTGAACAGCTTACCCTTCCTTCCCCTCTATTCATCGTCCAGGTGTGAGGCAGTTGCACTCAGTATATCCCCTTTGAAACAGCAAATCTCATTCTGCTTTACACTAAGAGCCCAAGTCCAGTAAAACTTTGGTGCCTGACTCCCTTTGGCTTTAGTGGGAGTTAGATATCAAAATGACTCAACAGACTTGATCCCCTTTATGTTACTTTGGCTGTAAAAAAAAAAAAAAACTTGTCAGTTGTAGTCAAAGGATATTAAGGGAGTAGTTTCACAGTAGGAGCCCTGGGTAGTAATATTGGCTTAGAATGCTTCTAACCCTGCTCTTTTCCTCCTCCTTCTTCTGTGCTACTGTGAACCCATCCCCTCGCTCCGGCCAGTGCAGCTGTTTGACAGCTTCCCTCTGGAACGGAGCGGATAGTGAACTTGGGCTCAGGAGCAGACGGATGAGATTTGCTTCTTTCTGAGTTGCTGTCGAGCTGGGTGGTTTCCTTTTCCCTTGTCACAGAACAGCCACATTTTTGCAATTGTGCTGAGAGAGCTGAGCGAACAGTGAGTACTAGGATTGCCACCAAATGCTTGTCCTGTGAAACCACAGCCCGTGCCTTGAGGGAAGGGGTTGCCAACATAGAACTAGCACCTGCTGTAATAAGGCAACCAAAAGGAGCCTTAGCACAAATGGGGCTGGGCCCATAGACACCACAAAAACATACCAGCAAGGGACATGCTTCCACAGTTTAGATCCCCCCCCCTTTTTTTTCTTCTTTTTCTCATTTTTTTTCTTTTTTTTTTTTTCTTTTTTGAAATAATGCACAGAAAGGGCTAAAACATGGGAACTTCAATATAGAGTGCCACGTGAAGGAATCAGGAACTCTTTAGGAGCCACTTGGGCGCTCCCTGTTTCCATAGTCCTTTGGGCACCCATGATGTTTGTCAAGGAGAGGAGAAACTTGTTAGGAAAGGAGGAGGCTTCAGGAGGGTGGCAGTGGCTGTGGCTGCTGTGATTCTGCTCTCGTGAAGAGCGTTCTGCCTGTTTCACTTTTCATGCCTCTTTCTGGCATTACAAAATCATGTTACAAATTTTACAGAGGAGGGGGATAAAGGATAGAAAGGGACCAAGTACGCTGGCCTAGGCCTCTGCAGTCCGGTTGGTCCTCTGATACTCCTCCAGCTCTGTTTTCCTGTCTATGGCGAGCTGCAGTTCCTGCTTGATGACTTGGATCTGCTTCTCCAGTTCCGTGAGCTCTTGGATCACTGAGGTTCTAGCAATGTTAAGAGAATCTGCTTTCCCGTTCGTCGTTAAAGAAGCTGGAGTCTCTCTCCTCACCTGAGGCAGGGGGATGTCTTGGTGCTGCCGGATGGTCGCTTCATTTTGCCCTTCATCAGTGCAGATATATTTTTTCCGGTGACAGTTGCTTGGATTAGCTGTGTTCCACACGGCATGCTGGCTATTCCCAACGTGAGACCTGAATAGAGATGAGGGAGTTAATAAGAAATTATAGGCTCCTCTTGTGGATGTGCAGCCCTTCCTGTGAGTCATCCCACTGGAGGGGGGGCAAAAAAGTGCTGCTATTATGATTTATTAAAAAATGTTGTTTCTTTATCCTTCAGGTTATTTTCCTCAGAAACATAAATTTAAGAATGCAAATGGACAAGCTTTTGTGGTGCACAAAGGTGGGCAAAGGGTGAAGAGGGAAACTAAAGTAGGAGCAGGTGTGGTGCCCCTGTAGGAGCAGAAGAGCAGGATGGTGCAGGAAGGCCCTGGGTGCCACAGTGCCTGTCCTTGCTGCCTGCTGGGAAGGCTCTGCAGAGCCCATGGAGATGCAGCTCGTGCAACAGACTTGCCTTGAGGCAGGAATAGGAGCAGTCCCAGAGATGCTGCAACACCCTTGTCTTGTAGTTTTCGGTGTCAAACCACTAACCTCTAATTGCTGTTCTTTCACCCAACAGATCAAAAGACAGCATTTCGATAAGAGTTTTAGAAGCTGATTTAGCTTCTACACCTTGTGGTGGTGGCTCTTTTTACTCAAGCTATGGGCAGGTGATTTTAACAAAGACCAGAGTTCACTTCTGTACATGAAGTATAGATGTAGAGCTAAGAGATTGGCCACTAGAGTTTTCTACCAATACAGTCTTCTACTATAGAATATAAAGAGGTTTTTTAAAGCTATACCCTAAGAAACAGGACAGGTTCCTCTCTGACAGAAATAACAGCAACATAATACAAATTCTTTCCACCTCTTTTCTACTTTGTGGTGCTTTTAGTAATTCCATATCTTCCAAGAGGAACAAGAGGAGGTGTTACAAGATAATTGATTGGAGAGCACTGGGCTGTACCTTGCCATGTCAGTATTCATTACATCTAGGTCCCATGTCACGAAATGTTATGTATATTCACTGCAATCCAGTTTAAATGACAGCTCAGACCATAAGCAGCAGGGAATGGATGGGTGAATATGCAGGTACACACATACACACTGGTTGCCATATAGGCAGGGATATTTTAGGAGCCACATTACTCCTCATGAGGAAAAAATATTTTCTGTGCTACTTTAGTATGGGCTTTAGGACCATCTCCTTGTGCTAGGGAATTCATACCCCACTTGTTATCTAACAAGCTGATAATAATTCAGCTGATGCTTTGTGTATCATCAGTGATGCAAACTGTGTGATGTGAACACTGCTGTGCCCCAGCGAGTACCCAATATGAGGAAGAAACGCCTTGCACCAGTCAGCTCCTGTTACTGCTGCTTCGGTGCAATGAGGTGCTGTACTGGGGCTTTTGTGGGATTGTAAAATGAAAGGAAAAAAAGAGGAAATTAATTGCATATGTCTTTATATGCTTGATTTATGTAGACTGTTACACATTTATGTATTTTGACACAATTGAAATTTTGATGAAATTCAGCCATCCCAAATCCCTATCAACAGTTGGAAGAAGTTGCATTTCTATTGTCTGTGCTTCTTCTGTAGGAAAGCAATACTGTTACTTATACATTTAAGAAGTGCTTTGTGGTTTTTAGTTAGCTAGAAAATGCTCAATTTTAAGAAAATGTTTTATATATTGTTAACTATAGATAAGAAAGTCTGTCTTTGCGTCAGAAGACATGGACTACCAGAATAAGCAACTTCGTTAAATTGTTATTTTTTCTTCAAAAGTTAATTGAGACAGTGTTTTTGAGGGACTATTACAGATCTTGTATTTGTGTGAAAAAAGATTCCAGCATACCTCATGAGCTGTAAAGCTATCTCACAGGACTGCTCCTTATCTACTAGTGTTTCAGTGTATGAGCATATAATGCTCTAAAAGCAAGGTTAGCAGATTTAACAAACTTCAAAGCCTGTGCTTAGCTTGGATTATTAACCATATGGGAAATCATAAAAACAAAATTTCTAGAGCCAATAACTGGTATTGAAAATAATTTGTTTCTACTTCACCCCAGTGTCTTTTCTGTCTTGTTTTAGTGTTTTGTTTGGACCATTGTCTTTCAGGTATGTTAGACTCATAAGTAAGTATCCAGATACCAAATATTTCTTTTCAAAGTAAATTTTGTAGTTTGTTTTTTTAAGCAGAACAAGCAGAACTTCCTACCTCTTTTCTACTCGTTTTGTCTTAGGCTGGCGTTTGTCCTCAATAAATGAACTGTTCAGTGCACGATGTAATCTCTGCAGAGAAAATAAGAAAATGAATAAGTAAAAGCTAGTTTAAAAATAGCTCCATAAATGCGTAAACAATTTTGACTTTGTATGATCTACTTAAGCATAAATTTTTTTTGCGTATTCAAGGATACAAACAATGTCTGTGTTTGTCATTATATGTTAATCTCTCCACAGTTCTTGAAGAAGGGCAGTTTGTAGGGTGGATAAGTAGTCTGCAAACACTCATTTTTCTTAGAATTTCTCAGGAAAAAAAAAGATAGATCTTGTCCAATTTCATAATGTTCTAGCAGGCCTCTTTCACTGTATTACGTGTGCCTTTTGCTTCAAAGTGACTTATTCCTATAGGTGCAAATGCCTACAGCAATTTCCTTCCAGTATTTTCCTTAGATTAATGAAATTTTCCAGTACTTGTGTGTCTACCAGTTGCAAGCCAGTCCAGCAAAACAACATTCTTGATAAGCAAAATAACATTCTACTGACTAAAAGGAGTTGTAAAGTTAATAGTATAAGTGGAAAGATCTTGTCTGTAGGCTTTGTGATTGTGAATATTTGAACTATTTCCTTTGGGCTTCTCAATTTGACATTAAGCAAAGACATCTTCAGATAGCAACAGCTGCTGTCATTCCTCATTTGTCAAATGCCAGTCATCAGTGCCCTTCTACACTGTTACCACTAGTGTGGCAGAATCCAGCACAGCTTCAAAAGGCCAGGTACTGTTAGGTACTGTTTTACATACCCCATAAATGCCTTAGCATTCTGACAGTAACCTGTTCATGTTCTTCTATGTTACTGATACCATGGAAAAATCAAAATAGAATAAACACTGGTTGTAGTGACTGCAGAGAAGGTCTGCTATGATCCTCAGTGCCTATTGTTAAAAGACTAGGCAAGTTCAGATGCCATCACCATATATAGAAATGGAGATTACACTTTTTTAGACAAGTATGTGCTTCGAAAAATGCCGGAAATGGACTCATTGGCAAGACAGCAAGTTTTTCAGGAAGAATCCTTCATCTCTGTAGGGACACAGGTCAACCATACTGCTCAGCTAAACCAATAGTCATTTTATTGGGATAGATAATTTAAAGTTTATAAGATATCAAAGATTGTATTTCTGCACTAATCCACTTCCAGCTGGTGAGATGTTTTACTAGCACTGGACTATAAATCAGCAATGTGGCTTTGATGAAGTTAATACTAAATACATACCTGGCTTGTATGGAGCCAGTACTTCAGCTTGGATTTCTTCTTGATTCGTGGTAGGAACAGTCTGTACACTATGTGTTCCCCAATAGTAGTGAGAATGGACAAGCCAAATCCAATGCACAACATCACAAACAGCCCAGAAAAATGTTTAATGCCCATTTGCAGCGTCTGTGGCAAGAACAAAAGTGAAGTAGGCAGTTAGTGTATTTTAACAGATGTCTCTGTTTTCTCATTTGGAAATGTGGTCTGACTGAATACAAAGTGATGATATATTGAAGAGAGTAGTCTGGACTGTGTTCATAGCAAAGACTTGCTGTCTTGCATGAACAATTGAAAGCTTGGTGTCCAGTCAGAGCAAAGGACCTGTAATGGCAATAAGGATCAGGCCAAAGATCAGGAAGTAGTTTCCTTGTACATTTTCCCTAGTGATATTAAGTGTTGCAAACATGAGAATCCAATATTTGTGGTGTCTTTTCGCTTGAATTTAGTGGAGCTTGACAAAACATAGTTAATTAATTTTAGAGCAAATCGTTAGTCAACAGTGACCAAAGACTAACTGTTTCTATTTTCTTAAATTTGGTCAACTGCCCTTTTCATGTGTTGCATTTGACAAAAGGCCATGAAAAAATGTTTCTAAGTAAAAGAACAAATATACACAAATATAATGTTCCTAAGTAAAATAATCTCGTCATTGCCTGAATTAAATTTGTGTTAGTTGGGAAATATGTACTAATTTCTGTTTCCTTGTCTTTAAGTCATTTGTCATAGTCACTGCTGATTCTTGGATGTTATTATAGCTAGTGAAGCATATACAGCTCTATTAAATTTTGTATGGAAAAGGAGAAAGCTTCAACATAAATGTCAGTCATGAACATGCTGGGATCAAAAAGATACTTTTTGTCTGATTACATGACTTTTTGCACCTTTTATCTATCCTCCTTTTAGTGTCATGTTAAACAAAGTACAGTGCTGATGTGGTACTCAGATTCCCATATTCATATAAATTGATGGAAAGATAAAGATATGAATGTAGACTGGTCTGTTCACTTATGCACTCCTGTGAATTTGCTGCTGCTCAGTTTCTGTACATCTTCCAATTTAATGAGATGGGGTTTTTTTAAGGTTTTGATGCTGCTTTTGCATATATCTTGTTGCTGTTGCTCTTCTGATACCATTTAAATGCTATTAAAATCAGCAGAAAAGCACAAGCTTTCCTCTATGTTGTGAAAGTATGATTAAGTCCCTGTTTTCTTTTTCTTTGTTTTTTTTCATTTTTTTTTTATCCAGAGGTCTTTACAGCCAAGATCTTTGTAAGTGAGTTGTACTAACTCTAAAATCAGAAATATCTGTAATGACTAAGGAGCAAAAAGGCTGTTATCTGTACTAGCTGCACAAATAAGCTAAATTATCTCCTGGTAATTTTCTAAGAAGTAACACTGCAAATGACTTCTCCAGTAAGAATGACTATAATTGCTCAATGGCAAGTAGGAATCAACTTCTTCAGAACTAGAGTTAGTAGGAAATGGAAGAAGAAATTGAATGAGAAATAGAATGATAAATAGATAAAACAGATTCACCTGGTCATTTGAAGAACACATCTTCCCTGGGGCTCCTTAGCTATTGGATGGCATATAGAAATGGCTAGGGACTGGCACAGATTTCTAGGCTGAATTTGCCATAAACACTTGAATTGACAAGAACCTGTAAATCTGCTGGATGAAGATGCATTTCCTTGACTATGTAAGAATTAATGCAGGAGAGAAGCAAAGGCAGGAAAGATCATTAAGGAGGTCTGATCCACCAGTGCCAGGTTTGGTGTATCGCAGTAGAGAGCTGGGAGTGTTTAGGCTGGAGAAGTGAAGGCTCTGGAGGCATCCATTCACTGTGTGTGTGAATACTTGAAGGGAGAGTCTAAAGAAGACAGTGGCAGGGCAAAAGACAACAGGGCATAAAGAGAAACACAGGAAGTTCTCTCAGAGTCTAAGAGAAAACTTCTTTACTGTGAGGGTGAACTGAGGTTGTCCAAAGAGGTAGTGCAGTCTACATTCTTGGAGATACTCAACAGCCATATGGATATAGTCCTGAAAAACTTGTTAATGGTGATCCTGCTTGAGTAAAGGTATTGGATAACATGACTGTCAGAGGTCCTTTTCAACATCAAGAACTTTGTGATTCTGTATGCCAGGGAGCATTTATATTGATCTAAGCAGTCAAAGGCAATGGAATACAATAAAATGTTAGCAATTGGAAAGAAAAAAAGGAGGACACAACAGCAATTGCATTGGCGTTTCTTGCATGCCTGGGATGTCTCCTGTGGCTGATCGCTGTTGCCATCTCTGTACTGGCTGCAGAAGAAAGGTCCGAGCAGTTCTTCATATGGGAAAACAAATCCCTTGTCTTCAGAAAATCTGCACTGGTTTATGCGGATGAGGGTCTGGATCACTGTCCTGTCAGCTCTGCAGAATAATCAACTTCCCTGAAAACAAGTTAAAGGAATTCCAGCACTCGTATGCCAGAAGTGTCTTTCACATGTAACAGATTTTTACATCGCCTCAAACAAGACATCTTTCTCTAGGAAAGGAAATGACAAAGCAAAGCATCAATAATACTTTATCTAGCAATAAAGAAGATAAATGCAACTACCTGAAGCAGCTACCTGATAAAGGTCACATATTAGTGGAAAATTTTTGAAGATAAATTAAATGAGATAAGTACATAGGGGAGAAATAATTAGTGGTGTGTTTTAAGAATACATGTAGTATTTATCTTCAGTGATATTGGCAGATATATGTACTACAGTAAATAGGTACTTTCTCATCTGATGATATTATTCCTGTCACACACATATGTCAAATAATAAAGGAAAGGATCTAATAAAGACACCACTCATTTTTATACCTTCGTGCTGATCAATATCAGAGCAAGAAGGACCAGCAGATACATGTATTTGCAAATGTTATAGATATATTTAGAAAGAACTGTAATAAACTGGGTACTCCATCACTACTTTTCTCTGCTAAAGTGAGGTCAGCTATATACGCTAGCTTTTTGCTAGTAGTGTAAGACCTTTAGTTTTGTACTGCAGGATCTTTATGGAACAATTTCAAAGAAGAACAGTTCTGATATGCTGTATGCTGTTTTACCTAGAACAAAAATACAGGCCTCACTTCAGTTTTGTAAGCATACGTTCAGGAGGTAGCACCATGCAACCTGTGGTGCGGATCTGAAATTCCAAGCAGCCCTGACAAATCCTGTAATGGTTATAGCTAATATAACCATAAGAGGGAGCCGTGCAAATAGCCTTTCAGCAATTTGCTGCATACTAATTGGAAATGAGCATAGTAGCGATTTCCAAAAACCAATAAATACAGGAACAGAAGTGGAAGAAGCATGGTTTTGTGTTTTTTTTTTTTAATAAGTTAGAGATATCTCTAATATAACCCACAAATGCTACTGCTTTCTTGCTGCCTCCTCTGTACGTGAAGGTCAGAAGGTCATATACATTTCTTCTTTGAGGCCCGAGGAGAAGGTAGAGAGTGCAGAGAAGATATTTTTATGTTTACACTCAACATGTTCTCTCTGAAATGCGAGTGGACACAAAAAAAACACTCAATGTTTTCCTTGTTAGATTTCATAGACAAAACTCGTAATTTATTTCTTGCTACAAGAAACTATAAATGCTTCATCTCCCTGGTGGTACTGAAGGCAGTGAATAAGCCTCCTCTGTTGTCCAGCTTTCACAGATGAGAAGCTGCTAAAGATTTTTATGGGCTTCTTGTGGGCTGGCAACATACTATAGTTATGGATACCATGCACTGCTGATTTCTAGCACTAAATAGTGGTGTCACAGGTGTATTAGTTATAGCAATAAAATAAGCTATCTTTTTTCATAGAATTACCCAGGCAAGGTTTTTAGAAAGCTTTACTGAGATCAGGAATTTAAATTTTGAAGAACCTCTGTGAAGAAAGAATGATTTCCAGCTTTACTGGGGATTCATGGGTATTTATTGCCAGTGATATATAGGAATATTTTTAAAGAGCAGATTTTTAAAGCTATTTGAATATCTCAGTAGGTCATCAAAATTGTATCGATGCTGTTGCATGTGTTTAAATAATTAAGCACTTCCTTTGTCCTCAGATTGTGGCACGTCTTTTAACTGCAGGAAAATGGTTCTTTTTGTTCTTTCTTATGGCTTTATGTGTTGTCAAAGAAGTTGTAGCATTGAAGAAGCATAGACTTTCAAGGGCCAAAGCTGAATATCATGTAGATCATTGTGTAAGCTATTAGCTAAACAATTTCCATTCTTCTCTTATTGTGAAATTTTGCACAGATCTGTAAAAATATCTACCCTCTCCCAATGCAAATCTATTTTTTTTTTAAAAAAAAAAAACAACATCCATTATTCAAGCCCTATCTGTAGCAGGGAAAATAGCAGGGAAAACAATACATATACCACCATAATTAGGTAGTGTTCATATGACATCACTCACTGGGGAACTGGGAATAACAGCTTTATCTCCTTGGATAATGAAGGGTTTGTTTGTTCTTTTCACTTTGGACAGGTTATTCCACATCTGATACTCATTTTCAAAGACACTCAAATAGGAGCTCTTCTTTGGTCTCTGTTGTCAGATTTAATACTCATCTATTCCTTTCTCCAAGAACCAGCATGGAAAATATTCTTCATCCCAGGGCAAATCCACAAAGTATTGCCTCTTCCCACATTGAGACAGCCCTTTTAAAATCCAGTGTCTGTCATTGTGCAGCGCTCTTCTTCCTAAAATTTCCTGAAGTGAGAAAGCCTTTTCCCTCAGACAGACTGATATGTAAATTTGCTTGACAGAAGTAATTTTGTTCCCATTATTTGTGCTTGTTTTTCCCAAGTGGTTAACAAATTACCCTAAAAGGCAACTATCACTTTTATTTATGGGCCAAGCAAGTACATAGTGGTATCTTGTCTGTTCATGGACATCTGCATGGCCTTTCCTTGTCACCTGCAGTGTGCGAGGGATGCATGCTAACCCTAGTGCCAAGACGACAGGTAGAAGCTAACCATTGAGTTGTAAGATGACTGATAAAAGAGAAAAAAAAGGGAAATTTTAAGGAAGCTAGTCAAAACCAACAGCAGAAAAGGATGCTCTGCCACATTCTGATGGCAATCACCTAAAATCATAGCAAGATGAAGTAAGTATGGCCTGAAACTGTGTCCCATGTGGTGCCAAGACTAAAGAATACCAAGACAGGTACAAGTTACTTCATATCAAGTTTAGTATTTCCTTCAAAGACATGAGAAAAGAGTCACTGGTGAATGATTATCATGACTGATCACAGAGGTGAGGACATAAGGACTATAACTACCTGTAAGGAGCAGAAAAGCTGCTCTGCACAAGGACCCAGGTCAGGGTTTAACAGGAGCACTCTGCCTTAGAGCAGTTCCCTGCCATTAGCCACATGGGTGCTCTTCTCCAGGTGAATGATTAACAAGAGAGTAGCATCCCACATGGTTCCACACTGAGTCTCTGGGTATGCTGGTGGGATGATAGCTCAATTACTGCTGGCATTACCTCTGTGTGTACATTGCATTGTGGTAAGTGTCAGGCACGATGCTGGTTGTTGTGAAGCTTCAGTAGTAGTTGGAATATTGCTATTTGGAACAAAGAAAGAAATACAATTTTATATTCCTTATGTTGGTTGTCACCTGATTCAGTGTTCAGTCTTTGTGAAAATCAATCTTTAAGTTCCAAAGCTCCAGCTAGCTTGTGACATTTACAAATGGAAAATAAACAAACTTTGGAAGTGAAGTAGAAAATACAAGTTCAAAGGTAACATTTTTGTAAATATATCTTAACAACTAAGAAACAGTCTGCCAGCTTTCTCCAAAGCTGGCTAACCTCTGGTTCCGGAAGGGCTCATCTCCTTCATACCTTTCTGAAACGCCTATTTAGGCCAGCTTGTCTTCTAATCACTTTGCTATGTCTGGTCCTAACTTTAAAGACCATGGCTAATCGATCAGAAACTTGGTGTTCAGCTTAGTCCCCTTGCCCACTATCACAGTGATTAAGTGCCTAAGCTATATTTCTAGAGCAGAAAGTTGAAAATTTACCAGTTCATTGTATTTTGTATGTCTGAAATGCCAGAGAAAGAAAGAATTTTCAGTCTCTTGTGAGCTTTGCCGAAACTAATGTGCTGGATGAGAAAAGCCCTGAATGTCCAGTTCCTGCTGACATGGCAATTATTCATCAACAAGCATAATAGTGGGGTCCAGGATGGACTAAGTGCATTGTATGCAAACTGAAAGACTTGGACACTGGTAAGGTCTGGAGCCAATATCTTGCAGTTATAACTCTGCGTGCCCCACTTTTCTCCTGCTCTATGCTCTGCCCTAAATACAAGTGTGGCAAATTCACAACAGAGAAATTACACTGAGGCTACAATATGACAATTTTAAATAGAGATTAGTTAGGTGATAATCACTAATGAATAGCAGTCAGCAAGAATAGCTGCTACTACCAACATTTGTTTGTGAAGAAGTGGGTGATGTACAATTCAGTGTAGCAATTAATCCAAATTCATATTAGCTTAACTCTCAGAAAATGAAATTGCATGTCTGCCACTAGTTATGGCCCCAGGAATCAGTACTGCTCCTAGCGCTGTTCAAATTGCTCATCAATGACTTGGATAAGGGCATAGAGTCACCCTAAGCAAATTTGAGGACAGTACCAAACTGGGTGGAGTGGCCAACACTCCGGAGGGCTGTGCTTCTATCCAGAGGGACCTGGACAGGCTGGAGAGTTGGGCAGAGAGGAATCTCCTGAGGTTCAACAAGGACAAGTGCAGGGTCCTGCACCTGGGGAAGAATAACCCCAGGCACCAGGACAGATTAAGGGTTGACCTACTGGAGAGCAGCTCCACAGAGAGGGACCTGGGAGTCCTCGTTGACACCAAGTTACCCAGGAGGCAGCAGGGCCCTCATGGCCGAGAAGGCCAATGGGCTCCTGGCTGCATCAAAAGGATGTTGTCAGCAGGGCAAGGAGGAGATTCTGCCCCTCT
>JAUBOD010000285.1:111781-142666 GCA_032353885.1 Nothura maculosa | reverse complement strand
GAGTAAGCAAGCTGGGCCTTTTTAGGCTGGAGAAGACCGAGAGGGGATCTGATTAATATATATAAACACCTGAAGGGTCAATGTTGGGAGAAAAGAGATGAACTATTCTTGGTGGTGGCCACTGATAGGACAAGGAGTAATGGGTGTAAGTTGGAACATAGGAAGTTCCATCTCCATGTGAGGAGGAACTTCTTGACTGTGAGGGTGACAGAGCAGTGGAACAGGCTGCCTAGGCAGGTTGTGGAGTCTTCTTCTCTGGAGGTCTCCAAACCCGCCTGGAGGCCGCCCTCTGCGTCTCCGTGTTGTGGGTGTCCCTGCTGGAGCAGCGGGTTGGACTAAATGATCTCTAGAAGTCCCTTCCAACCTCAACCATTCTGTGATTCTGTGAAAAAACTTAGTTCTTTTAATTTTTTAAATTAAAGTACGGCTTCCAACTGCAAGTGCATGCTAAAATACTCATAGCATTTAGCATTCAGAAAAATAAAATGTTACAGGACTATGCTTTTTTTGTTCTTTTTTTGTCTAGAGCATATCTTTCCACCACCCTTTTTTCCTTTCCTTGCAGATCTTGGAGAGTCTTATAATCCTTTAACAATGTAATCATTTTTTTCAAACATCAAGCATAATAAAGGAAATGGGAAATATAAGGTTCACCCATGAAACAATATGTCTCTGTATTTCATCGGTGAGTTTAGAGGAGTTAATGAAAAATTTTCAAAGTGAAATGATTAGTTCTGTATCCAAGATAAAGCATTAGCAGTAGCTGTGCAGGAAAAATTATACAGTCTTTCCTTGTAATTTTAAATTGTAGGGACTTTCTGAAGAGTAGCAGTAAAAAATGACATGCTGCCTAGCTTATTATTCTCTTTGATATGAATGCAAGGTTTCTGAGGCATTACTCATATTTGATTTTTTCTTTACAAAAAGACTGGTTTTATAACATATCTGCAGTTTGCTCAGACAAATCTTATTTTCTCTATTACTGTCTTTGCTATTTAAAAAAAAGTTTTAAGATTCTTAAGGTACTTTTGAAAACACAGTGCATATAGCAGTAAATATATGTTTGGGGATGAAAAAAAAATACTGAAAAAATGAAAAAAAATGAAAAAAACCCACATTATTTTAAACTAGAAGATGTTCAAAATTTGTTTCAATGGTTAGATATGTCCCTAGCTGCACTGGAACATCCATGGAATGAAGCTACTGGAGTTAGGATATTGATGATGAGAGGAAAATCTTTATGTTTCTTTACTCCTGCCTTGCAGCTCCTCGTCCATATATGAAGTTGCAGATGAAGGCATTGCAACTCATGTCCTCCATTCTCAGGTCTGTATGTATTTGAGCTATGTGTCTTCCTGTTGCCTGGATCACTGTTACTGTTTGAAGTTTTCCTTCAAAGAGTAGGATATGAACAAAGAAGACACATGATGGTGGCATGGTCTAGACCATGTGATATGGAGGTATATTATTTTTTTCATTGTGCATCTGTTTCAAAGGCCAAAAAGCTGTATATTGCTGGCCTGGATCAGGCTTTCCAGAGATATCACAAGTGTCTTTATTGTCTTCTACTGTAAAAAGGGTTATTATAATTGAAGCTTTTTGATAAACAGGACACTTTGCCCTTTGGAAGGTATCACCAGGCTCTGACTTAATTCTCATACCGGGCAGGAAAGCAGATGGGTAGCATCAGCATTTCATAAATGTGATCTTTTGCTTGAATCTATGAATAAGAATGGTAAGAAGGGGAAGGACAGGGAAAAGAGGTAAGAGATTTGGTGGCAACAGTATGTTTTCAGTGGAGGAAGTTTGAGTCTATATCAGTGTGGCATTTACGAGGAAAGAGGAAAGAAAAAGGCTTTGACTTAGAGTGTTCTCCATAATTTTGCACTATCTTTAGATATTGCTAATGTGATCATAAGTATTTACGCCCATGACACATTTAATTGAAATATCAAATATCTTTTGGAGGGATTTGGATATGGGTATCATATATATAAGTGACAGTAAAAACTCTAATGCCACACTTCTTTGTGATTAAAGCCTATAAAAGAATAGCAAGGAAAGTGATTTTAATGAGGCTTATTGTTACAGCTTCAGCTTCACACTTAATGCAAGATTATATTTTTATGCAAAAGAAATGGTACCCTGCCTTGCCATGACAAAAAGTATACTTGTCAGGTATATTTCTGATCTCTTTGCCCTATTTAAAATGCAGAGCCCTATTTATGATGCACAGACTTAAAAAGATATTGAAATGTTTCACTGATAATTCACTAACAAAGTAAGTTTGCCTCTTCTGCAACAGAGTTAAGACAATTGTGGTAGTTAGTTTCCCTTACCATCTGGTAATTTTCATCAGTTTTAATTCAAAAGAATGTGTTATAATTCAGAATAACAAAAGGTCATCAAATGAAGAACAGATATGTAAGCTACATTAAAAAGAAAATTCCTTGTTATTGCAATACTTTTTTTTTTTCCCAGAAGTGCTTCAATGCATGCACATCCAATCTAATTTAACAATCTTGTCACTGCTACTCCAATGTTCTGCCAGGAATTACTATAGGGCCAGAATGCTGCTGGGCTACTGCTGCTCCTCAAGCTTAGTGCTTCCCCTCAAATGCAGCCCTTCCTTGTCAGGGTTTTATGTTTGTTGCACATTGTGAGACGGGAAGAATGTGAAACTCGAGTAAACTCTCAGCATCTTCAGTTCTATGTTTATCACCTACCTCAGTGACAGCAAAACTTCTTTTCCCACATGGAACGACCTTGTACCACTTGTCATGAAGGACGTCCATGAAGCCGTGGGACTTGTATTGGCTGATCAGTTCTGAGATGTTTGAGGTGAGCGGAGAGTTGGGTGGAAGGCCAATGCCATAGCCTGGAAGGAAAAGCAGTACAATAATCTCTATCTTTGTTTGTTTGCCTTTTTGCTCAAGTGTATTCCTTTCAGGGACCAGCTGCCAGGTTGGGTTGGTTTGGCAGGTTGACTTTGCTTCAGAAAGCCAGTTCAGAGGCAGATGTTTGCTCATCAAGGACTTGAAAATGCTGAGATATTTGTTTTGAGAAGTATCTCAATACAAACAGGATATGTAAATTTAATATGATCAAGGCCACAAGAATGAAATTAGAAGTTTAGGAACTTAAGGTACAGTTACCTGCATAATCCTTCTATCCTATATTTAGAAACACGGGCTTTTTTATGCTTTTACTATGCCTTTATGCCTTCTTTCTTTTTACATTCTTTTTGGCAGTGTAAAAGAGCATTGTTAAAAGTAAAGAGCAAAGTCTTGAGTAAACTTGTGATTTGCTTTTTCTTTTCACTGTTAGATCAGTGCAGATGTCCATAGTGACAGAGGTGACATTTTCTTTCCACCATGAATATTTTCTGATGAAAAGTGTGTGTGTATATGTATTTGGGAGCTCTCTATATTGCTATCTCATTGCAATTTAAAACTCAGGGACTGAAATTTCAAATCATGCAATTCTGCATGACATGGGCTTTCAAGTAGTAATAAATACAGTTTTTAGCCACTATGTGGTCTTTTACCACTCTACAGTGCTAGTAAAGGGCTAAGTGTAAATGAAATTAAATTCAGTAACTATAAAAGTGGTCTGTTACAGTTCAAAACAGAGGATGGGATTTGTTTCTAGATAAACATGATTTGTGCCCTGTAATATATGCAGTTTCAAGCAGAAGTATCCTGCCAACTACCTGCAAAACATCCTTTCAATCCCACCCACTCGGATCTCAGTGAATTTTTGGTTTTGCTTTCATTTCAGAACTCAAAATTTCAATCTGTCTTCTTCACAAAACAAAATACAACAACAATAAAATCCAAACAGAAACATTAAGGAAAAAAAAAAAAGAGACAGAAAAACATAAATGTACATTACTGATATGTTTGCCAGCTCAGTTTACTTTTCAATGATGTTGAGTTTTTTTTTTTCTTTTTTTTTTTTTGATTCTTTCTCTTGCTGCTGATATTTGTGCATTATGTGTATATTTCTTTCTGAATACACTTGCCAAAAATCAAGATGTGGCTTCAGAGAAGACATAACTGGGATTTGTGAAACCTACATTTTAACCATGTTTAAACGTCTGTAAGTTGGATGCCACAAAGTAAGCAGTAAAAATATGCAGGCAATATGCAGTAAAAATATTCAGGTTTGGATTAATTTTGTTTTCTTGTATTGAAATTTGCTTTAATTAATTCAAAGCTGTGGAAGCTGGCGGATTACTTCAATACATCTAGCCTTTTCTAAAACGGCTAGTTTATCGGGTTGCATGAGTGTGATGAAATACACAGCTGCACCCACAGGCAAATCCTGTTGCTGCATAAGCAGCTCTCTCTCCATGTATCATCTCCTTGATGCAAAAAAAAAAAAAAAAGGAAGAAAATGGATGGCTTCTGGCTCTCTGGTGTGGATCCAAATGGGAGACACTGCTCAGGAATAGTAAAAATAGAGATTTCTAAAAATGTTCATAGTTGAAGTAAGTAAAATGCTCAGCTTCTCTTAGGCTTCGTTTAGGATGTTGCCTTCCCAAGTCACATTTGAACAGTTCTGGAGGAGCTTTTTTAATGTGTGATGGAAGGCAAGGAAAGATTGAGCTTCAATCACTTTCACTGGCCACAAAAGTGATTGCTGAAGACTAGTAGCTGGCAATGTCCTCACCCTCACCCGTGCTGCATGCAGGTTCAGACAACCTTTGTTTCCAAGCCACCTGATCTATTTTTGGTAGTATGTTAGCATGGCAGGACTACTGGGAGTAAATGCTATTTTTTTTTAAATTTATTATTTTCGATTAGCCATTGCTTCTGCAGGAACCTTAATCTGATCTTCAAAAAGGGAACAATGTTCGTCTGCTCTAGATGAGAGCGAAACTGCAGAATTCTGAACATATTCTGAACATATTTTGCTGAATTTTGAACATATTGGTAATGAAAGTGAGTCCTGAAAAATGCAAGATGTGTTTTAGGATCCACTTTATTCCACTGCAAGTAGGGAAATGGGCTGTGCTTCCTACTTCTTGGGAGCATGGGCTGTTTTTACAGTGTTTTAATCAGGTCCTGTTTGCTGAGCCAGGATCAGATTAACTCAGATCCTGATAACTCAGATTAAAAAGACAAAAAAAAAAAAAAAGGTGAAACCTTGTTTCTGTTTAATAGTCAAGAAATCTACCATAAGCCTCAATTGATAGGTGGTTGTCCTATGTCTTTTTCCATTGAAAATGCCAAATGAAATACAGCAAATATAGCACATTAGAAAAAGAGCAGATTCCAAAAAGCTGATCATTACCTTCAATAGCAAAAGGTTTTCCCACAGTTAGAAGTTTGCAGTCGGCATCTATTGACACTTCATAATCTAAGAGTGCTTTATCCATGATGAAGGCATCAAGTTTCTCTGGATCATTCCTGTATTCAAGACCAAAGTCAGAAAGGGAATCACTTCGCAGGCAGAGACTTTCATCAGTGCTATTACTGAACATTTATCTACCTAGTTCTTTTGAAGCTTACCTAATGAATGCAACAACTGGAAGCTGCAAAACTATACAACTCATACAAAGGTGTTCCTCCTCCTGTCTCCATATTATGTGATAAATTACCTTCATCCAGATCAGTTTGCATCTGTGTTATGTTTTCATGAACAGAGATGGAATGAAATTTAGTAATATGAGCATTTAGGATTAGCAGTCTTGCATATATTATATATATGACTACAAAAAAAAAAAACAAAACAAAAAACAAAACAAAACAAAACAAAACAAAACAAAAACACTTCCAATGCTTCTCTGTGCTGATCCAGGGACATCACACCTTCCTTTTGTCACTTCAAAGGTCGTGGTCTCCTAAAGTCAACTTACATTATTTCACTCATGTTAAGAACTGATTCTGATTTAAGGGAATAAAGAACTGCTAAATGCCACATAGCTATCATTCGGATGGGTCTGGAAAATATAGGTAAACAGGAAACATCTGCTGATTAAAAAATTCTCAGACCATCTGCTACACAGCTCCTATCTGTAAATTGACTGAATTATTAAAAGTCTTTATTTGCAACTTACAGAGTGGATAAGTTCTATAACTCCAGTTTCTTAGACATGAATGTCATGGAATTGCAGTGACATCATGAATCTCTAAAGCGTGAAGGTTTGGTGTTTATTATTTTTTACCAACTTAATGCTATTTTGTTCATTTTATTGACAAATGCTCTAAGGTTTCTCTCTGAGAAGCCTCGCATCCTCTAAGCTAGCCAGAGATGCTGAGAATCCTCATGCTCAGCTTTTGCCAGATTGACTTTTTTTTGTATGTGTGTGTGAAATTCTTCTGAATTTCACTACCTAATAAGACACTGCCAAAAACAGATATATGCCAGGATTTCTAATTCTCCATTACTAGCAGGTAATGGGAGGCACTGTCTCCTTCAGTAACACTCCAGCTGGTGCTATGCTAGTCAGCTGTACAAATATCACTCCATGTGATTACATGCTTCCTTCCCAATCTTCCAGGCTGCTTTCAGTGCCTATTTAATGATACTGCAAGTGGGAAACTCGTTGTCTCAGCACTCTGGCCAAGTGACTGATCTGCTGCATGTGAAGGCTCACTTCAGGTTTGCTATTCCATCTGGGGTTGCTGGGACATTGTAGCGCCTCATGTACTCGTGCATCTCTGGAAAGCTTTGCCTCACATAGTCTTCTGCACTGCTTTCTCGCACAGTTCCGAAGCGAAAGCCTTGGGATGGGTGGTGGAGCTACAGAAATGAAAATACAGAATAACAAAGTCATTAGCCTCCTTAACAGTCATATCTTGTCCTTATGTGTGAAAGATCTATAAAAATCATCAGCAGTCATAGACTGACAGCTAACATTTTCTGCCATCAGCTATCTGTACCACAGAAAAACTTCTAGAGACCTGTCTGGTGTCTGATTAGCTTGTTAGGGTACCCTTACATCTTCAATGTGAAGATTTTCCTTGAGACATTCACAATACCAAAAACTAGATATTTTTTGTACTATTTGTCTTTTTCAAACCAGTCGAAGTTTAAGTCACAGCTATTTTTTTTTCCTTGCCAGATCCACTTCTTATGACCCTGGAAATCCAATAAAACACCCACTATAACCTGAGTTTGTTTTGTCTGAATGGATTTTATTAATTCTCTAAGGGTATAATTTTCTCCTCTGAAGAAAGATAACAATACTATTTCACATCACCCTATCATTTCTGGAAGACCCGAAAACATGCCTAGAAAACAGAGCACTGCTGTCTTGCTGCCATTTTCCACAGTGAAACTAAAAACTGAATTGTTGGGGACTGAAAAATATCCCTTGGCAGCAAAGAAGGAGGAAGAATAACTCACTTGAGGAAGACCAAAAAGAAACAGAACAGGTCTGCTGCTCCACTTAGCCCCCTGCACTATCACCTACAGAGAACACAGTGTAGGGCTCTATGGAGCCACCCAGAAGCTCTTTCCCACCCCTCTCCTCATCCATCCCATAAACAAAAGAATATCTCCAACTTTTACAGGAATATAGAATTAGGACACAAACACTGGATCAGCTAACTCCATCATCAAATCCACAGACTTCAGTGTGACAAGGAACAGAATGAGATGTTTTGGAAGGTATTGTGATGTTCTACAATATCCTATATTTCTAGTAAGTTTTATGTATAAGAAGGGCATATGCTTTCCACTCTGTTCTTTGCTGGCCTGGTTCCTGTGTCACAATCTACAAGTGAGATCCACAGGTAAGAGCAAGTGCGTAGATGTGGAGGCAGTCTTGGCAGTATTTTGTGGGGCATCCTGGTCTGAATGACCATGGGATCCATAGTGCAGGCTGTGCCTCTGTGAGGATCTGGACACAGTGCATATTGTGCCAGATGGACTGTGGGTGCAGAGGGAAATGTTCTTGCCTAGAAGTGTTTAAGTGCCAAAGACATAAATAACAAAGTGGCGCATTAACAATACATTGTGAAGCCTTCCAGCATAATGCTGCCAGTTGGAATCTGGGTCTAGTCTTGAGACACTCAAGATGGTCTGGTTAGAGAATGAGCTTGGAATGGGTTCTATGCACTCCATATACTTGTCACCACATATAGCACTAATTACTTAGGTTTTATTTATTGGCAGTTCCAATGGAAAGACCCCAAAAAATCACTGGCTCTGAACACTGAACCGTAATGCTGCCTCGTTATGCTTTGGTACGCCAACTGCAGTGCAACATCTGATCTCAAGGCTTCACCGGAAGACATCCTTCACTCTCACTGTCACCACTGTCTAAATCTAGCTAAATTTTTAAGACTGTGTGAGGAAGGCAGGAGAGCAGTTTTCTGTGTTACAGCCTCATTGGAGACTGGTCAGGCTTTGCTTTGTGTTAGGCATATTGTCAAATTTCACCACAAATGATACTGGAATATGTATTAGAACCAAAGTCAATCTGAATTATTATCCTATCTCTACCAACACATAATATCTAGAGGGAAGTCTTGTAATGTGTGTGTGATGAAGGTATGGATTGATCCCTTCCTTCTTATGCTCTTCCTGCTTCTGGTGATCTCTGCCTTCTCCTAAACAAAATGATGTGTCTGTAATTTTGTATGTGATGACTCTTGATTCTGTCTGTGAGGGATAAATCTTAACATTATTCTAAAACAGTATATTTGGTGACTCCTGTTTCATTTTCCTGCTGCATATCCCAATGATGAAAAAGCTTGCTTGCAGCTATGTGGTACAGATTAACAGCACAAAATGTTGCCAAAAGCAGATAATGGACTAGCTGCACTTTCTTCACTGTTTAATCTACTAATGCTACTAAGAGTTACTTGCTTCAGCAGCAGATGCAAATTTCAGTACAGAAAAAAGATCCTCCATTTGTCAGCCTTGCTTTCTTATTTTATGTAGTCCTCTTTTTGGAAGATTTGGTGACAGACTGGAAACCTTCAAATAGTTGTTTCCTATACTATAGTTAAATTTCATAGTCTTTACCTGAGTCTTGCCTTATTATCTGTCTCTTTTTATGTTTTCTGCTTCCATTTTCTTTCTCTTTTGTGTTTCTACATGCTACAGGAACATGTATTGAAAGAACTTCTATTTCCTTCTAATGCATAAGAGAATGCTGATAATTAGGGTTCCTGAGAAAACAATCCTAGACAGAGGTTTGAATCTGAAGATTCTGGAATTTCTTTTTTTTTTAAGTATGTGATTTGCGGAAACATAATTACTTATTTTTGTAATCAGTAATAATGAGAGTGGTATTACTGGAGAATAAATCGTTGTGGAGAAGCAAAAAAAAAAGGCATTTTAGTATATGAAGACTATACTTCTGGGTATACTATACTGTTTTTTTGATTTTTTTTTCTCATTTGAAGACTAGTCAGTCTGAAAAGTGAATAACAAAGCAGGTAACGGGCACAGGAAGCTGTCAGCACTTCTTGTGTCTTGCAGTACCTGGATATTGGATTCAAGAATAGTTAAATATAAATGCATGTAAAAGCTGCAGATTCATCTTCAGGTTGTGACAGGAGCTTTCTTGGCACACAGCTGAGATAAACGCCAAATTCAGATATCTATGGCTGTAAGAAATTAGAAGAACAAGTGGCCTGGAGACAGCCTTTTCATCCTCTTCAGGGATTATCAAACAGGATCCTGTTGATAATTCAAAGAACATTCTATATATTTATGATTATAGATAATACATCCTTCCTTATTCACTTCTGCAGCTGCTAGACTCCCCTTTGAAGGCCTGCAAGCAAAGGAAATAATTCAGTCACTTTTTAGAAAGGGTCATTGCTCCTCAATGCAATAGGTCCTCAGTCAGTAGGCTGGATAGCTCTGCATGCTTCCAAGCATCCTTTCCCATGAAGTGCATGGACATTAAACCTCACTGCAGATCATGGAGCTCTTTAGCTCTTAGTGAGAAAGCGGTGAGACCACTGAGTGGCAGCAAGATGCACAGCTGGAGTGGGAGGTCCAAGGAGGAGCATCCAAAAGCCAATGCAGCCTCCAGCTGGACCCCCATCATTGGACTGGCCAGGAGGGCTCAAGTATTCTCCCCTCCCTAGAAAGCGGCAAATCTGTGTCACTTGCTGAAAACTGAGAGGGAGATGGTAACTTTGAAGCCTTTCAAACCACAGGCTGCTTAAAGAGAGTATTTTTGCAAACAGTGCCAGTACAATGAAGTTGTATGTAAAGCACATTTGTCATTCCCAGGGGTTATATATAGCCTTCGAGCTCCTGTATCTCCTGGCCCAGCATTAAAATATGATTATCTGTTTTAGTGATAGAATGCTCAGTCAGGCAACATAAAAGCTAGTTTGTGAATGAGTTTATCTCCGCAGTAGTTAGAAGCCAGTATTTCTCAGGGTTTAGAAAGTTATTTAGTGTTGTGCTTAATAGCTATTAAAAAAAAAAAAAAACAAAGAGAGAGCGAGGAGGGCAGGCACTACCCACTAGCAACAGCATTTCTGCAGCTCCAATACTGGGCATCAGGGATTACATATTAATAAATAAGACTTGAGTTGTATCTCTGCAGAACTGATGTTGATTGTAAATGGCTGTACTACCTAGGTACATCCCAAATTTTTTCAAGGTTTTATTGTGAGATGGCTATTACCCATAAAGTCAACTGAAGAAAATGGTAGCCTCTCATTTGGATCCAGCTTCTTTTAAGTCTTCTTTTTGGATCCAGCTTCTTTTATGGCTATTACCCATAAAGTCAACTGAAGAACATGGTAGCCTCTCATTTGGATCCAGCTTCTTTTAAGCATCAGAGAAAAGGAAAAGGTATGACAACCTTCGCAGAGGGATTTCAGGGGCAGAGTGCTTATCTTTCTGTAACGCAGAACCAGGGAAATGCTTATACCAAAGGATCTTGGCCAGGGACCAGTTGTTTGGAAAGAGGAGTGGATTCTCCTCCTGTTGGAGATGGAGCTCTCGGAGGGAGGTTGAGAAAATTCTGCAGAGAAGAGCAGGATGATGTTAAAGGAGAAGGGCTAAAGAGCTCTGAAAATAGACTGTATTTAGGGTCCCAATTCTGTCCCTGTGATCTCTCAGGACTGCATCTACTGCAGGATGTGTGAGTTATGCTGGTATTGGCAGAAACAAGTCTAATGAGGAAAAGCAAGGCATTCAAAGCACTTGGATGTCTTTAAGTGCCAAGGGAGTGAAATGATCATCTCTTGAAAAGAGTTACTTTGAGCATTGAGGAGAGGAGGTTGAGCATTTAAGGAAATTCAAGAGCACTGCTGAACATCCAGCTTCTCTGAAGGTCCCAGTGAAAATTTTGGGATTTCTCAAGAGTCATCTGCACTTGATAAGACATTGTGCTATTAGACAAATGATGTTTAAGGTGTTTACTACCAAAAGTGAGTACTGCAGCTACCAGTTCTCTTGGCTTGGCACCTCACATCAATCTTCTTGCTTTCTGTATTCTGTTGTTAAAACATCTGCTGAGTGGGAACAGGAGAGCTTGTGTTTAGTTTGGAAAGGAGATGTTGGGAAAAATTGGGCATGTGCAAAAATATACGGCTTGGGGTGCCAATTATGCATGAAAATACCAGTGTGACAAAACCACAGGAGCAGAAACACGGAAAAATAAAATCCTAAATGTCGGGGATTTTACATTACTCGGCATATTCTACTTTATGTAATGATGTGGTAAGATTTCATTGTGTGTTCACTCTGACACCATTGTATCCATTGGCATCAGTCAGGATGAGATCACTTAGAATCAAGACTTGAAAAGACATACATAAAAATGTCCTGTGCAAGTTAGGATTTAAAACCATAAATCCATGAGATGTTGCCAGGAAACAGCCCTGATGTAGTCTGAAGGCTGGCTATTAGAGTTTGCAATCTTTCCAATGGGAGAGAATTCAGTATGAATTCAGCAGAAAATTTGGCTTGAAGACTTTTCCCTTCTTATTTCAGTTACTTTATCCAATATTATTGTGGTTTACACATATTTTGTTTCACAGATATCTTTGCAAGGTGTAGGAACCATAGATTTTCAAAACACAAATATAATGAAAAGACAGTCTCAGTTCCAGAAAGGCAGGATACACAATATGCTAAGAAAAACTACCCAGTGTGCAGATCATATATTTTTTGTGGAAAATCTGTGTCCTGCCTGCAGAGTAAATATAATTTTTATGTGCATATGTGAATGAAGGGGGAAAAATACATACGGAACAGACAAATGCAATGCCTCCACTCTATTCCTGACATCTTTAATAGAAACTAGTCATTCAAACAGGAGATTCTGTGCTATCTCAAGCTACTTAATATGTGAAGCACTGTGGGGTTTTCACATGACATTGCTTGTTCTCAAGCATGAATAAGATGTGGCATCTCCTGAAAAGTTGTTTTGTGTAGCTTCTTTCTGTTCATGCAAGTCTGAGCTTGCAGGGGCCTATGATGATGTAAGAAAAGTTCACTACTGAGTGGCTGCTGCTAAAGGGAAATTATGGCTAATTTGTATAAGCAGTGAGAATAATGTACCTTTTAGTGATTTAAGTCCAGCAAATGCTTTTCCAGTATGTCATTGATGGGATAGAGTAACTGCCTCACTGAATCTGCTTCAAAGATGCTTTGTGTACCTTGATAGCTGGTTGGAGGAGAAATACGTATGAAACTTGATTTCCAATCTGCTACTCAAATCATTAAAATGATTTCATCATTCACTCAGTTAACCTTTACCTTCCAAAAATATATGACCTTTTGTTTCAATGAATTATTTGATGATGGAAATGAGAAAAGGGCTACCTTTCAGTTAAGCTGCAGTACCAGTGAGTGCATCCTGCAGTGTTTCCTGCAGCATTAACAAGTGTTCAGCTTTTACCACCATCTACAATACTGCTTTTTAATTTTAATAGATCATAAAAGAGACGTAAAAAGTGGCCAAAATAACTTTCCTAATTTTTCCAGCAACTTCAAAGAAAAAGAAATACTATGGAAAGATTTCTGTAGCTTCATTGCATAATAATAACAATTGTTATCTAATAAAACACCAAGTGTAGTGCTTAATGGACAACTCATATAGGAGCAGAAATCACTATTAATGACAAACCAGTTTCTGTCACTTGCTGCAGAACCTTGCACAAATGTTCACTTTCAATTGTTAATCTCCAGAGGGTGTTGGCACTAAGCAGCTGGCTCTGCTGTGAAGAACTGATATGCTTTTAGGGATCTGCTGTTTTGCAGAAGAACTTCCATTTTTGGCATATGAAGCAACAGTATTTTATCTTGCCTTATACAGCTAATATGTTTAAGTGGTTGTCTAGCTATAGATTTGTCCTGACCCAGTAACAAAAGAAATAAATTTACTAATCAGAACACAGTTTAGGGGACAACAAACTAAAACAAAACAAAAAACATTATAGACCTCTGTTCATGAGCTTTCACCAATTTATCCGTATCAATGTTTGAAAATTGACTTGTGAATATTTATGGGGTGGGCAGGGAGATGAAAGAAAGGAAAATTATTCGTAGTGAAATCCATGAATGTCAAATTTTAAAAGATGAAAATTTACAACCAAATTCAGACTGGAGGCCTTATCCAGAAACTAGCCGATGTCTTCCCAGGACTGGGATGTGAAAGTTTCCAGCGTCTCCAGGAGCCAGTACATGTAGGACTTGAACGTTCACCTTCACTTCGCTGGTTTAGGAAGTGTCAGTGGAGCTGACTCTTGGCTTGCCAGGATAATGTGAGACTTTGCTAAAAATCTTGTCACTTTGAATCCAATTCAGGCAGGTCATAAATCGTCATAGATCTTTACAGCTGTATTGAGGACTATGAGCAGTTTTAATCAGGAAACCAATGCACAGGCCTGTCCTGGGAATTTATTTTCCATTATACTAACCAGAGTTTACATGAAAAGAAAGTGTTATTTAGACCTCGGTTTAAAAACATAAAGTCTTTTTATTGACACTTCTAGTGAGAGTGCTAAGAATTAATTATAAGAGCTGCTCTATTCCTCTGTGTGCTGCAGAAATCTTATTGCTAAGGGGTAAAACTGCTCTCTGGTAGTGTTAATTTATCAAGATTGCTCTGTTAGTTAGATTGCTGGGCAGTGCCTTAAAGCAAAAAGCTCCACAAGAGCAGAACTGAACAGCAGTGCAAGGGTATGTTTATTTCTCTTCAATGGCACTTAAGAGTTTTCTGGGCTGAGGGATCTTTGAGCTGGGATTTATTCTGCTGGATTGCAGAGCTGAGAACTGCAAGATACTAAGTATAAACAGTTGTAGGCAAAGTAGGCAGATTTAGAAGGAAATATAAAGGAACGCATTTCTCAATGGGAAATAGATCACTGGTTCTGCTTGTAACTTTGCACAAAGCAGACATAAAAATTTTCTAGATGGAGTCACTTATCTACTGTGTTATTCTTCTTCCTACCTGTAAAACTAATACTGCTTTGACATAGCTGAAGTCCAAAACCACAGAGGAGATTTCTGGCTGAACAGCCCCTTTCTGCTTCCACCTGGGCTATCAGGTCTGCTGAAGAAAAGGCAAGGGAGAATCTTCTCTAAAAACAAGTGGCTAGTGGAGAGGGAAACCTAGCATTATGGTAGCATATTATGTAGGTAGCATCCTAGACATCATGTGTTTTGAAATAATCTCATTTCATAATATCCTACAGACTTCAACTACCTTGAAGTCTGGTTGGTTAGGGCAGTGCTGCCAGCCCTTCATCATATCGTATTTTTCTTCCTTGTCTGTCTCTGATACACGATTCAGTCAGTGCTCATGCTTGTACCCATATCCAGAAAATAGGCTTTCAAATAGAGCTAAAGATCCTGGCCATTTTCTCATTTTGAAGATGACAGAGTTTAAAATGGGAAAGAGGTAGTTTGTACCAGTAGAGAACCAGCTATCAGGGGAATCTCTAAGCACAATCCTCTGGGGTAACTTTGTCTGAACTTGTGAAGCAAAAATAGTGCTGTATGTTTTCCAGGAAAGGAAGAGACAACAGTTTCATGTTGCAAATAGGTCAGTACGTACTAGGGTGAAAATAATGTGATTAGCATGCTGTCCTTAGGGATATTAGTGAAAATAATGTGATTAGCATGCTGTCCTTAGGGATATTAGAGCTCTTTAATTGCAGACTGTGGAACTTTACATCAGCACAATCCTAATTTCTCAAATATGTTATCTGCTATACTAGCTTTTGCTTGAAAAGCATCAAATGTAGTTGAATGATAACGACTTTTCACCAGTGTTCCTTAGCGCTGATAGATATAATCTTGTAACTAAATGTTATTTGTGCACTTTTAGAATTAATTTTAAACACAGTGAATTATGTTAAGCATAAAGTTTAAATAATGGACTCATCTATATATCTATACCTGGTATACAGTCAGATCTTATCATACTCAATGACAACTCTGTTGTTCCAGAGACCTTGACCTCTCTGCACCCTGAACTCCAACAGCGTGGAGCTCACTGAGGGCTTGAATCATCAGAAAGCTGAGCCAGGCTAGTATCCAGGTGCATTTTTGTTGATAAAAATATAGCTATGACCTTTGTGAACAACAATAAATTTCCTTAATGCTACTAAGTGAGCTCTATAATGATCTTCCATATGTCAGAGGATAAGATCAACATTATTCAAGTTCTCCTCTATCTGTTCCTTTTCACAATTTACTTCACCAACACCTCGGCTCATATTTTCTACTTGCATGACTTCTTGCAAGACTGACCTCTGTCTATGATGCAGTTGCTATTTTTGGTGGTCATTTTTAATGACATGACATACGGGTATACTGCACTCAAGAATGAAAAAGAAAAAAAAATAGATTTGGAGACAGCTGGAAAAATATTAAAAGGCATTAATTCCTTCTGGTGCAGAAAGAACAACCTGCATGACCTACACCGAGTGCAATGAGGAGAACAAGATTTCTTCCCTCCCATCCCTGTTTCTACACGCTTCAGATCAAACAATTAGTGTTGCAGGATAAACACTGCTAGGGGAGTAAGTGACAGTACAAGCTATTTCTTGTAGATTAAGACCCAGAACAGGAGAGGCTAGGGATGCAATTATATCAAAAGCATGATTGTTGGTAAGAAGATATAAAACTTCTATCTCAGTGAAGAAGGAAATTAGATTTTGTATACAGTGAACAGTGATAATATCAGTATCAGCATAATAAAAATACAAACTAGTTAGATTATGAGTCTACAATACCATAACTTTAAAGGAAAGCCCCATAATGAGGTCATGGAGAACCTAAAAAACTAACATTTTCACCTTTGTAAGTTGCAAATATTGTTCTTTATTCTGTCACTTCAATTTAACTTCTCTTTTGTTTTTCTTTTTTTTTCACTCTCATCTATTTGAGATTGAAGTTCTCTTAAATTCAGCTGCTTCACTGACTCATTAATACTCAGAAAATAATTAGCAGGCTGGGATGATGTAAGTCATGACCATCCCGTGTCCAATGAAGTCAATCAGACCAATCTGACCACAGATATTGCAGCCAATCTTGTAACTGTGAAAAAAAGAATCCTGCAGTCCTATAAAGAGACACAAAACCACATGGGAGCTCTTAGAAGATTCCTCTTACTCACTGCGTATGTTGCTTGGTTTTTGAAACACAATATAACGGTACATGCCATTAAATTATAGATAGTATATAATGGTATATTATAAAATATATATAATTGTCTATTAAATGATTCATCATAGCTTGTTGCACTGATAGACCATGGCATGAAACAGGAAGAGCTACCATTTTAACTTTGAAAGCTTTTTCTTTATTGTTATTTTTAAAACACTTCCCTTTTTTTCAGGATGCAAATTTATCAATAAACACTCAACAGTTAGGGTTGCAGTCCAAAGCTCACTGAACTGGACAGGAAATCTCATTAAACTCAGTGGTATTTGGAACATGCTTCTGAGTATGAAAAAGGCCAATGAGCAAATTTGACCTTTCTTTTCTTGTCATTTGATGTTGCTGAAATGGATCTGCACTTATCTGCCCGTTGATATTCTTGTAAAGTTTTAATACTACAAAATAGGAAGTCTTTAATTGACAAAATCATGGCCATAAAGCCCCTAAATTAACTGATATTTTCATAAATCAGATGTAAAATTTTGCAGCATCACATTTTTTAAAATATGTGATATTAAATAATGTAATTTAATTTTAAAGAAATATATGTATGAGGGATTATAAGAATTGAAATCCTAAACAAAAAAATCCCAGTTAGAAGCGTTTCACTTTGATTACTCAGCCTGATTAGTTTTGCAATTGAACGCATGGACAGCAATAAGAATTCTGATGGCATATTGAACAGTGAGGTGGAAAAGAGTTTCAGCAGAAAACAGAAGACTTCAGAGGATGAAATCCAAAGCACACCAAAGCAGTTGAAAGGACTTTTGGAGCAGGACTCATCAGGTGACTGTGGATGTCTGTAGTTACTTCCATGATGCTGGCCATGCTCCTGCACCATTTTGTGTGATGGAGAGAAGTAGGCACTAATTGGGAATAACTTGAGTGATCTCATACTAAAATAAATGTCTTACACAGAAGAATCACTGCTAAACGTATTTAGCTCTCTCAAAAAAACATTAAAACATATCAGACTGAGCAAATCATATGTAAATGATTTGTAAACGTACCCACTGGATACAGGTACAGTTTGGTGCGGTAATGCACTGAAATTGCTAATGACAGGATTCATAGGCCTAGATCTTTTCATTAAATGGATTTTAGTAGCATCAATATTTGCTTTTGCCAGTCTCAAGGGATGTTTTGAAGGGCAAGTGATCCAAACAAATTAAAATATAAACATAGCACATTAACACACATAGATGCTAAAGCAGATCCTAAACATGGCAAAGAAAAGCTGATAGTTGTCACAGCAGTGATGATGTAAGATTTTTCACTTGAAAAGCTCATCATGTTGAAAAAATTACTCATTCAGCAGAAAGAAAGGCCAGGTATTGGACCATCTACTGAAGATCTGTCCAGTTCTTTGGTTCCTGCTGTTGTATGCTATTTTCTTTCTAATTGAATTGTGTTCTCTGTCCTCTGGGCTTCCACAGTTGTTTTGCCTCAAATAATGTGGCCTAATCAATAAGCCCCATTTTTTTTCCTGTTTCATCTTCCATGAGAAACCTGAAAGAAGAGTCTATGCTTTCCAAAGTTCTTTTTTTCTGAAATTAGTTATGAAGAGTTTCATCAGATCAATGCCTTAGATGGCAGACTTTAGGTGAAGGGTAAGCAGTGAGACTAAATATGTAATTTAGAACAAATTCTTTTTTTTTCCATTCTGTAGGACCAAGACCTCTATCGTTTACACACAGACGGTATCACTTTATGGAAAACACATTGTGTACTAAACAATAAAATATAGAGATCTGTCACAATACTGCCTAAAAGAGCTATAAAGGTACATGACTCTGAAGCAGAATGATAGTTTATTCTCCTTTATGTACCGGGAGTTTCTTGCCTACCAATATGGCCCTTCTCTGCTCAATTGTACCTACGTTGCTGTGTGCTCATCCTGTTGCTGTGGAATTGCCACCACTACCAGTTAATGAAGAGAAGGACAGTGGAGGCCAGCCATTTTCAGCTTACCTGGCTACATTTGTGTACCTACTTGCTTCTCTAGCACCAGCTCTGTTTTTTGAGAAATGTTTATTACAAGCTACTCTTGCCACCATGAAAAAAGGCATCAAGATTCATGAAAGATATACGCACTTTTTTCAAGGATAGCAGCTTTCCAAAATATGGGTGAGAATTGTGGGATCTTCAGGGTACTAAGGATCTGTAAAATAAACAAGGTTTGGGAGATGTCTGGATCCATGTCAGCTGTCCTAGAGGTCACTACAGGTTGGCAGGACAAATGATCAAATCAGTTCAAAAGCAGTATGCTGGTTGGCATGCTTGGAGGTTGAATTACTGACATGGAGAAAAAGCTATTCTGTCAAGCAGTGTGAATAAGAGGAATAGATTTATTATTTTTGTGCATCAAAAGATGTGACATTAGCTGAAGAATTAAAATAAACTTTTGGGATTCAGAAAAGAGAAGGGATGTAAGGAAT
Organism: Nothura maculosa; assembly: GCA_032353885.1. Lineage (NCBI taxonomy): Eukaryota > Metazoa > Chordata > Aves > Tinamiformes > Tinamidae > Nothura > Nothura maculosa. The sequence goes on along the minus strand of JAUBOD010000285.1, from coordinate 123,623 downwards.
ATAAGATAATACACAAACAGTACTTTTCCCCTACCTGGAAACAAGCTGAGAAACTTATCTGCCACTTCAGCTGAGGGAATTAGGGCACTGCTGAAACTTTTATGTGAGTAAACATCACATTCAGGCTGTAGCTATCCTCTTGTGCTTAAACAGCACTCTGAATATGCTTGAGTGAGTGTTCCTTTCCCAAAGGCCGTGTTTACCGGTTTTCACTGGGAAGAGCTCATGGTTAAAATGTGAAGGAAGACAAAAAAGACTAAAAAAGAGAGGAAATAAAAAATGCTGAGACTCATAATTGTCCTTTTGCTTATCAAAGTAGGATTTTAAGGTGTCAGCTCATTGCTTTATTACTTCTGTAACTTGCTGCCCATGTATATGTTGCAGTTCCTACTTTAAAAAAAAGTCACCTAGAATATGAGCAGAATGGTACTTTTCCGGGACTTTATAAGTCAGGCAAATTGCCATGACTCTCTGCCTTTGTGATATGAGCTTCCTCGGGAGATTGTACTTGATGATCCTGCTTGCCTCATCCTGTGGTGAAACTGAATGCAGGTCCTTTAGTTCAGAATGTGGTGAGAAGGGCTAGAAGCAACAGAAAAATAGATGAAATATTTTATTATTCTCAGCACTGTCAGATGGATATTTTGGGATGAACAATGAATAAATGGGGCAGCCAGCTTTGGTGGACAACATAGAAGTTTAGCTCTCAACTTTTATTAAGGTACTGTGGAAGCATAACACAAAAAATCAAATATAGAGTCACTCCAAAATCAAGACCTATTTCAAGAACTTAATTCTTCTGCCTCCTATTTTTTATTTTCTGCTCTGATTAATAATTCTTGCCTCACTGGCCACTCATCCTTCCCACAACATGCTGATATTTCAATAATTCATTGCTTCTAATTCTAAATTCTTAATGCATTTTAAATTTAACTGAGACCTCTAATTCCTCAATACATTTTCTTAGTGATTAGTGGTTGTAATGAAGCTCACCTTCTTTTGATTGCCAACAAAAATGTTGTGCTTTCAAATATTGAACAACATGGAAGGACTACGATTCCTCCACTGAGCCATACTGAGCAAATGCTAAGAAAAGCTATTGTTTGGTCAATTAAGCATCACTGTGGTATAACATGTCTCTTTATAGCAAGGCTGATACCATTTATTTAGGGTATAACTAACCTTCCTTCCCTTCCTCATTTCTCTTTTTAAGCAGAAGACAAAGAACATAAATATTGCTGTGTAATAGTGACTTTAAAGACCAAGTCTCTCGGAAAAAAAAAATTCTACATTGCATTTCCTTCATGACTGTTTGCAAGCTCAAATGAGATTTACTGTATGCTTGAAGAAATTAGATGTATCTTCTGTTTGTTGATCTTCTGTTTGTACCTTCTGGTTGTTGATCTATTTTGGGCTTTGTTTTTTTTTTTTTTTTTTTTTGAATAAACTTCAGAAGCACAGTACAAGGACATGTTTGTCTACAGAGCATTGGGAGAAAGTTTAAAATGCATTAATATTTTAAAGATTATTTTTGCATTCTGATGCTATGGTTTTGAAATGATAGTCCCTACTATTAAGATTAAAGAGGTAAGCATATCTTACAACAATATAAACTCTGTAAAGCGCTTAAACGCTTAAAATAATTCTAAGTAACTAAAGCACCACAAGTACCTCTACAACTAACATTTCCAAGATGAAGTTGTAAAACTTAGCTCTAAGTTTTTGAAGACAGACATCAAGTACTGTGTGAAAAGTAGTTAGCTTGTGTTAATAATAATAAAACTTCTGCAACAGATGTGTGAAGGAGAAATATGAAATTCTTACTCCAGTTCACCGTACGGCAGGCCATTCTTTCTCATAAAGTCTACTTCATCTAAATTTCACATCATAAACTGGTAGCTACCTGCATGTTTAGCCCAACATACTCCATGAAGCAGTGAACCTTCCTATGACTACCTACGAGGTGCTACTAATTCCACTAATTTAACTGGATCATTGATGTTGTTATGCCCAAGCCATGAGTGACTGACCAGTGGTTCAGTTCGGTGTTTGTAGCACCTGATACACTGCAATATTATGTGCTTGATTTTATATCTTGCTGGAAAGCTGATGCAGTATGGCGTTAGATTAATTTCATTTTCTTGCAATTGTAGAAATGCCTCCAAGCCAGTCTTATGAATTCCATCTGTGGTCACAAAAACCGTGAATAAAAAACAGGATAGAAATTGAAGAGATTAAATTTCGTGGATTAGGGGATGCATATGCAAAGAGTAGAGTAACTTCATTTCTAAGGCAGCATTACCACTCAGGCGTGAATGACCCAGAATGAAGAAAACAAGTATGTATGGACGTGGGAAAAATCAGCTTAAAATCCTTCGACCTCTCATTTACTCATTCAGAATGCTTTGAGTAAAACAAAAAAAATCATTCCAACCAATGTTGAAGCTTACATTGATGACATTAGGAATGCAATATTTACGACATTTTCTTTGTTGATGGGAGAGGCTGGTCTTTATTAGTAATTTGGCATACGACAGGCACCAATTTTAAAGTATCTTAGAGAGTAGCGTTCTTTGTTTAAGGTAGATAAACAAAAGTAGGTAAAGATCTTCTCTACACAAGGAGGTTGGTGAGAAATTGTATGCAGAATATCAAAACAGATCTACTGTTTCGAATGAATTCCTTAGTTTGAATGAAAAGTTTACATAAACTTTGAGAAGGAAGAAGCTGGTGTTTCTTGCCTAGAGAGGCAATTTAAACAACTTCTACAACTTATGAAAGAAAAATAAATCATCAGTTTCTTCAAGTGATCTTTTCTTTTTTTTCTGGTAACCTCATAGAATAATTACAAAATTTTACCTAGAATGCTAGTGATTTTGGTTTCATAAATCAGATTTTTGGGGATAGATTTCAGAATGGCCCAAATCATCAAACTGATCCAAACAATGAGAGCCAAAAGAGTATCATAATTAAAACATAAACCTTACTCTTTATACAGAAGCCACTTGCTATATGCAGTGGGTAAACCTAAACCTTGACTCTTCCCCTCTCGAAAGTTTTTTTTTTCACATTTAGAAAAGTTCACATTTGTTCAAAGATGCTTTCATTGAAATTTTCAAGTAAAGCATAGGTAGATGAAAATTAATTGTAGCATAACTGTTGTTTTGCAGACAGACTGCTTTCTGATTTTATCAAAAAAAAAGAAAAAAGAAAACCACAAAAATTCTGCACCAGAGAATTTTGACTGAGAGAAGAAAATTTGGAATAAATAACAGTAGACATGCATTACCTTTGGGTCATGTATTCCAGAAAGCTCTTCATATATCTTCTCTCCTACCATGACAGCAGCTAGGTTGGCTGTGTATGTGGACAAACAAAACAAACAGAAAATAGCCCAGAGATTCATTAAAAACCTTCCAGTCCAGCACTTGGGTGGTTTAATGGCAGCTGTTCTTCCAAACAAAATTGCATAACAGACATTCAGGGCTGAAGAGAAGGAGAAGACTTTGTTTCTATTCCTTCCTTTGGGGGTCATGCCGAAAGGACTTTTCCACTCATATAAGGTGAGAAAGACAGCTGTAATATGGAGAGCCACAAATATTCCCAGCCACATAGTCCAGTGAAGCGGCCACATAAAAGCTCCAATTGGAGCTGCTGTGTCTCTGGTCCTCACCAGGATGCCTAAGCTGGTTGAAAAGAAAGGGCTGGTGAAATCAATCACTTGGCTGCGGGCAGTGTTGATGCTAAATGAAGTCACTGCCATGTGAGCTGTCCCAGCAAGAAGGTCTCCCACTAGTCCAGTCCAGTGGCTGTTCTTCCAGGCACCATATTTTCCATCGCCAACAATATATAAGTCAAAATCAAAGTTCATATCTTCAGCTAGCTTCTCCAGCAGGTCAATACAGTAGCCATAGCAGCACTTCTTGAGCTCAATGGGCACGGTGTCATTCCCCCCTTGAAGGGTTTCAAATAGGTTGTCTAGCACAGTTGAATCATTGGTCATAGGATCCAGGCACAGCTGCCCTGCTGGGCAAAGACCTTCATCATCTACATCTCTTGTAAAGACAAATGGATGCTCAATCAAAGTTACCACTCTGAGGTGCAGCCGAGTCGGATGTTGTATGTGATTTTTATGTCTCTGGGCCTGTTCTGGCCATATCCCATAGTCCATGATTATCTTTCCATCCTGCCAGCTCCCCAGACGAGTCCACATTGGATTCCCAACAGGGTCATGCTGCAGATTCCAGATAAAGAAGTTGTTTTCTGAGCTGACAATGGAAGAACCTTTCACTTTTATGCGGCCACTAAGTCCTTCAAAGGTTGTGTTGGCTAAAAACCTGTTGGAAGGAGAAAGTAGAGTAAGCAGACACAGATCACTGAAGCTATACCTGGACGGGATGGTTTTGAGATTAAAAAAAGTGGGAGACTTGGATGAATGTTTACATCTGTCATAGTCTTCCCATTGCATGATCAACAAGGCACTTAATTCATGAATAAAAGACTTGTGAATGTCCTATCTTTTATTTATCTTGTATATTGTAAATGAAAACGCTTCGGGAAGGATACTCTTTTTACTCATTAGAAGAAGTAAATTTTTTATTTCTATTAAGTTTGCCTAATAAATAACATATAAGTTAATTCTAAGGTGAACTCAATAGACTTGCAATCTTTTTTTTTCCCTAAATATGTATCAAAAATGGGATATCAGAAATGATGTTTGAAATATCCTTCCAAGGAAAATTCTGTATTCTCAGTAGGATGTAACTTATGTAAGAGGTGATACTGAAGAGCTGTCAACAACTTTCAAACACTTTGAAGTGAACAAATCTTGTTTTCAAAATGCAAATTTTGGCATTCACTGTTAGCCACTTTAGCAAAAGAAATGAATGCAGCTAAAGATGGTTGCCCCAGAAGTGACAGTTTTTATTCTTAAAGAGGAAAAGTTTATTAAAATGTCTACGAACTATTTTTTTAAATCACTGTGATTTTAGATTGGACTGGTAAACTTTCCTAGTGGTTGTTCTCACTCAGAGTAGAATTAAATTTGTGATAACTCATTATACAAGATGCTAAGAAGAGTGTTGTAAAGAGATTTTTTTTTCCTTTGATAGAAACATACGGGTTAGCTTAACTTCATTCTGTTCATAAGAAGGTGCTACACATTTTTGAGGGCTCTAGTGGTCTCCTACTAATACTAGATCAGCTTTAGTAGGGTGATTCTGACAAAGACAATTGAGTTTCACTGCAGCTAATATGGTATAAGATTAAAAAAAACAAGCACATATTTTTCAGGAACAGGCACTTAGAAGACGGACTATTTAGCTGTTATAGTAGACTATAACATGTCACATTAGTCTTGGAAATTTGATGGAAGCAAGTATTGATACAAGCATAAAGATAATACCTGTCATTCTAGTTTCAATGGGCAAAATATAAACTGTAAGTAGTCTTAATCGTTTGTCAATAGTTAGAGTGGAAAACAATAATCTTAAATTGATTTGGAAAAGATAGACGCACATATTTGTCTGGATTTCACCTTTTATTATCTTTTGATGAGTTTTGGTGAATTATAAGCAGTTAACCTCCCAACTTTATAGGTCTTGAGGTCATAGCAACTTTTTATCCCCAGCAAATGTCAAATTTATGTAACTAGATGTGACAGTTTCTCCTGTGGTTTTGTGAGTGACCTTTCTCTGAAATGGCGTCAGGTAGAGTGTATTGTGCTGGAGAAAGATGATGCAGTCAGTATGGTCAAAATCAATTGATAGGTAAGTGTCTCACTTTAGAATGAGAATTTGACTTAAAAATGCATATAGCTATTTGTATATGAGAACTGATCCACATAAATGTAGATTGTATTTTCAAATGTGCTTTTAGTACTTAATCTAATACTAGCTAAATGATACTGTAACTTATAATCAGTAGTGTTTGTTGTTGATTGACTACTGGTCTCCTCCCACTTCGTATTTTATATATATTTGATTGCGTGTGTTGGTATGTGTTTCTATATGCAAGATTAACCAATGTAAAGTTTCTAGGGGGAAGGCTGTCCTAGGAATCAAAGATGACCTGTAAGTTTATGTTTTTCATCAGTCTCCTCAGTTCTTTTTAAAAATATATTCTCTTTCTTCCTTTGGATGGAACCTTGCTGCATTTATATGCTGAGATCATCACTACTACAAAAACAGTATAAGCTGTGAATGTGTAGATGTGTCTGTGTGTGAAATGTTGCAAGAAGTGGTAAGTGTGGAAAATAGTGTTTGCAATTCAGAAAATGCCAAAATTGAGAGCTAAATCCTCACATAGGATTTAGCCAATCCTCACATAGGAAACCAGCCAATCTCTGATATCTACAGTGTCTATTACAAAATAACTTGGAGTGCTACAGACCAGGTGTCTTTAGAATAGACAAAACTATAGAAGAGTGCATTAGATTTATTTTCAACAGATAGAATGAGAACAGTGCAATTTATGCACTGTATTCCCTGAGTTTTACTGTAGAAATAAGTGTGCTCATGAGAATGAATCAAACCCTCTGTACTTCTGAGGGCTGAACTATGTTAGAAGCATTTACCTGAGAGATTTAGTAGCACTTAAATATATGGCTCTTCTGCCCTAGCAGAGTAAAGGCTTACTTTTACAGCTGATTTGCATTTTCTCTATCATCTTTGGTAGTGACAGGAAGTTAGGCAAAATAAATGAGAGAAATCAAGTGAGAGACACTCTTTAACAATGCTTTGTTATATATGCGGGTAGTTATGGCTGCTAATTGTTTGCCTATGCTACAGACAGCACTAGTAAAACTCGTAACAGAGGTTTCATGGAGAAGTTACCTTCACTAACAACTTTTCGATATAGATAAACAAATAAGAGAGTTAAACTACACGGTTTAGACTAGGAGTCTCCAGTGTGAACTCTCTGGGAATTGCAGGTGCTGAGTATCACAGACACACTGGTAATACCTAGGCTTAATTCTTTTAGCAGGCTTGCTTACAGATTTGTACAGAAAGTTCATGTGTACATGTTTCATAAGATAAAGGAACAATCTTCAGATCAAGCAACTGATTTAATTTCCTTATGGTTATGTCAGTATCAATGAGTTGGTGATCAAAACAACAGGACACGAAGCTGGTATCAAAGCTTTGCTAGTGCTACTTCAACTTAACTAATGACAATGAGATCAAACGGTGTGCCATTTGCTCTTTCCAGTTTTATTCCGGTTTTCAATGTGTGTTGTTGTAATTACTGCTTATTAAAGCTTTAGCAGTCCTTCCCTATCCTGGCTGAGATACCACTGTAGCACTTTTGAGAATGATTTAATTAAATGATTTCATTTTCTTTCAAGTTTGATGTCTTGGTTCTCCCCTCTCTTTCTGAACAGTTTACAAGAAGCAATAACCCGAATGAGCAGCCAGTGAAAGAGCGAGTTGCTGATGCTACTGAGAAGAGCTTAAAGGTAGAAGATTGGATGACTTTAATATTCTAATGCCTTTTTCTGGCAACAGGGATGCTCTCCTGAGCAGACTTGAGATCTGACCTCATCATAAGAGGAACTAATAATGGTGGAGCATTACAAAAGCCTAATCTTTAAATGTATTTAAGATTAAAAAAAGGGGGGGAGAGAGAGACAGAGATAGAGAAAGAAAGAGAGAGAAAGAGAGAGAGAGAGAAAAGAGAAAGAGAAAAGAGAGAAAAGAGAGAAAGACAGAAAGACAGAAAGAAAATCATTCTGTATTAAGGGCCTGATCTTCTTTGTTTATAGTTGTTATTCTGCTCTTGGGTGCCATAAGGTGGCATTTAAATGTCCGCACAGACAATGTATGAGTGTCATATTGGGAGGAAAGCATCAGTTTCAGCTATGCCAGTTTGTGAGAGTGCTATTTCACTTCAGCATCACTTCGCAACATCCATCTCTGTAACAGTGATGGAAGCGGAAGATCTAACACTTGGCCTTCTGCAGCCCACTCCAGCTCTGGGGCTACAAATAAAGGCAGATGAACTCAAACAGAAATATAATTAAATACTAAAAATAAAGGTGTCCTCTGCCGAGGTAAGTTGCTTGCCTGAAAACGCAACTGAAAATGACAAGGTTGTTCACAGTTAAGCTGCTCATCAGAGGTTCATGCCTCAGAAGTCATTGCTACTGCAACAAATTAAATGTTACGTTTCTCATTCAAATACACCAGTCCCAGCCATCGTATCTGTCCCACTCAAGCATTACAAAAGCAATTGCAGTGATAAAAGCCAACCTGTTACCCAGTCTTTAATAGTGCCCATAAGCACATGCCTGGGGAAAAAGAAAAAACAGAGGCCAAACATTCCATGTTTCCTCTTAATGATGTAACTGAGCTCCTAAGACTTTAAGAACTTGGAACAATCTGTCTATACAGCGTTTCCTCTGTATGTCCTCTCTACTGCAAGAAACTACTAAACTTTTTATGTTTGCTATTTTTTTTCAGAAATATTTAAGTGCTGTCTTTCATTTGTTTTGAACCTCGCTAACGCTGCCTTTACATCATACTCTTGATTCTTTTACAATTAAATACAATGAAGAACATGTATCTATTTGCTTTATTTCAATACTGATTTTGCAGAGCTCTGTCATATACCCCACAACCTCTGTCTTTTCTTAAACTATTCAAGTCACTTCTCGGGCTATTCCTTATATGGGCAGCATTTTACATCTTTGATCTTTTTGTTTGCTTGCCTACAAAGGAAAGGAACCCTACATTGCTCTCATTTGTTCAAAGACAGAATGTTTGTGCATATGAGTCCCCAGGCAGTTTGGGATATAAGTTCAGTATGGTGATGTGCAATGGTCTCCTGCACCAGCAACAGCGAGACAGGTTCCTAGATGCTGTTCAGTTTTGTCATCTCTCAGCTTGCTGCAGTGCCCTCTGTGGGGATCAAGGTTTCTTTCCCACAGAAGCATATTAGCACAGTGAAACTACACATTTGCTCTCATGTTCTGTGATGGTTTTAGTCAGTGGGAGTTAAGAGTTACTGTTCTTAGTGTGCTTTGTATTCCTTTGGTACCTGAAAATGTCACCAAATTTGACACTGGCTCTGACTTGTTCCTGCTACATTTATGAATGTAAACATAAAATGCTATTGGAACTTAGCCTATAACCTGTATTATGTTTTCTGTGCTATCTCTACTTTCATGGAACAGTATCTTATTATAAGCATAGTCTCATCATCCTCTATAGTTATGTTTAGGTTTCAGTAAAAACTAGAAGCAGACAGAAATATTAAAATAAAGGTAAGTTAGAGGGACATAACAGCATTATAGTAGAGTCATTTACCTCAGAATGATGAAGTAGGGAGAATAAAATGGAGATTTGGCATTATACTATAAATACTACCTGCAAAGAAAAAAAAGAAAAAAACTTACTTTGACAAATATTGTCCTGAGGTGATATTCCTTTCATCTGTGTCCATGCAATTCATTGTGCTTGGAATAAGAGCTAGTTCTGGTTGAATCATGGTGGCTGTTGCTACAGCTCTAGCCACAAGCTCCATTGCATCCTGCACATAATGCTCAAAAACTGACTGTGTTGTCTTGCCATGAGCAATGAGACCAAGTGGCAAACCTTCTGTCCTCAGTTCTTCCACGTTCTGTGAATCCCCAAGAATCCAGTGAAGTTCTGGAGGCATCACACCAAACTTGGTGGTTATTTCAAAAATCTTCCGCGTTTTTTCCATGTCACATCCAAACATCACAATGGTAGATGTTGTATCTTTGATGCTTTCCAGGTAAAGCTGTAAGTAGTTCAAAAGATCGCCAGTTGAAGTGAGATTTGCTGTGATATTTATAATGGATCCCAAGTGGAACTTGGAGCTCTGTTGTGTGAGGAAGAGGAAATCTGTAATGTTCCACTCCTCCTGGCATAACATCAAACTGAAATTATACCAGTTGTTCATTGCAAGGATTGAGAAAGTAACATCAGCATCAGAACTCAATGAGTTTTCTAAGCTCATCTGCAGGTGCAGGGGATTCTGAAATTAAAAATATGGAAGATAGTGATTAGAAAGATACTGGACTCAAATCTTAATGAATTTGCTTCATTTTCATATGCCAGTCACATAGTCCATCATAAAGATGCTGTCCACTGTTGATCAAGGGAACAACATCAAGGAAATCCATACCCATTCTGCTTACACAGGCTGTTATTTCAAGGAATTTAAGAGCAAGATTTTCTGGACTTCAACAGCCATCAAAGAGCCTACTTTTAAAAAAGTGAATTTATTTAAACACATTTGCAGTTTTGGATTCTTTGGCATTCTTGGGCAAAGAATTGCCAGTTTTTGTAACATCACGCATGAAAAAACATGCCTGCATTGTTCTGGTTCAGCCATGGCATCTGTTTAAATCTAATGGATGCTGACAAGTTTGCCAAAAGATAAAAACAATAAAGAGGTGCTCTCAGTTGTTTGTTATCTTCTCATTTTGTACTCGGGGCCCTTTTTCACAAAGGCACATGAATAAGTTAATTAAATAGATTACTAGATCACAGGCTACAATCAATATACATTATAGACTCCTAATAACACATGGGAAGATTGATTCTTTGGTAAAGGTCAATTTTTTTGAAAGTGTAACAGGCTAAGATATGCACACTCCATTAATTGTCTGATGGAAAGTATTTGGTCAATAATCATTCCATACTCAATTTTTTTTCTGTGTAATTCATGACATAATAGAACTTTAGACTTTTTCCAAAAAGCAGTAAAGTTCAAAGGCTAATCAGTATGCTCTTGTAATTTTATTTGACACTTACATTTAAAATCTGTTTTTCATTCTTATATACTGTATTATGTAAACTATATTATATAAACTGTATTATGTACAAGATCAATCCAAACCTTATTGTGTTTAAAGTTGCTGCAAAATCTTGTCATGTTGATTTTATAGACTTTTAATACTCGTTATAGACTCTAGTTTGTCTGGATTTTAGAAATGCCATTTTGAATTTGGAATAATACAATGATTTCTTGATTTGCATTAGTTTTACTAAGATTAGAATCTGGGCTTCAATGCAGATGTAAAGGGTGGAATGAGAAACACAGAGAAGGGCTGAATGCTATTTATAAATAGCCAGCTTTCATTCTGTTAACTTGCAGTTCCATGAACTGATCCTGTGTTTTCCAAAGCAGATAATTTAAATTCTGATAGAGAGAATATTGTAATTGAAGATTCTCTCAGCGTTCTTTATTACCTCTTGTTTTAGTTACCTGCAGGCTTTTTAACATGGCCACATGAATAAGTTAATTAAATAGACCACTGTTCACAATCAATGCACATCATGTACTGCCAATAAACAAGAGATTTGATTCTTTGATAAAGAAGAAGTTAGTGAATGTACAAGAGCCCAACTTACACAGACACTCCGAATTCTATGTTGGATAATAGTGCCTATTACTTAAAATACATTATTTATTTTGAAAATAAAACAAAAGAAACATAAGAAGCAGAAGTATGTATGATATCTGGGTTTGAGAATCTAATTCAATCAATTGAGTACCTTTAACCTGAAACAAGGTTTTTTTTTTTTTTTTCTTATGGGAAAGTATATTTTATATATATACAAATCATAGCATGCAACCTGGCTATACCAGTATTAGAAAGAGCAAACGTCTTTAGTTTATCCAGAAATAAAACATGCGAAGTACAGTAGTACAATAATTGCAGCATAGGTGCAGATATAATATTTATTGGCTGCAGAAAAACTACCATGTGCTATGGAGGAACAGAATTTAGCAATAATGACTGTGTCCATACTAATGAATAAAAAAGACCAAAGTGAAGAAAAATGAATATGGAGGGGAGGGGAGGGGAGGG
>JAUBOD010000285.1:86575-111681 GCA_032353885.1 Nothura maculosa | reverse complement strand
GTGGAGAGGAGAGGAGAGGAGAGGAGAGGAGAGGGAGGCAATCAACTTTAACTGCGCTTCTAGTTGTTCCCTGGTCAGGTTTAGGCCCATATCATTTAGCTGTCTCTGATACCATACACCACCAGTCTGGGCCCTAGCACATTTGGGTATTCTTCCCTGGAGACATCATCTATAAGACTGCATGGGAACTCACCTTTCATTCTATTCAGCATTGAAAGACCATATACCCTCATGCTATAGCCAGAGCATATGCTCTGTTTTACATTACGAAAAACCTCCCTTGTCTAGCGACAGTATGTCCAGTATAAAAACATCTGTTTAATACATGAAATACCTAGAGCTATTAATGTGCTCCAGTATAGTTCTGAGACATCATTTCAATAGAGATGCATTTCAAGAAAACCTGATTTATATTGCTATTGCTTTTAAAAAATGATTTATGATATGAAGTTGAATTCCTGTCATCAGTTTGTAACGCCAACATAAGTGCATCTATGCTCGTTCTCACTACCATTATGATCTGTTAGTATTACTGTGCATCTTTTATTTATTGTGTTGTGAACAGATCACAGACATAACAGAAGTGATTGTGAACTTGACCTCAGAATTTTCAGATGCAAGGATATGTATAAAATCAGGTCAGTTGGGATTTGATGTTTGCTTGAGTTTCTCTTCATCTTCAGCTGAACATGCAGCTCCTCTGCAGATGCTGGGGAAGAACTGGTAGTTAATTTTGTTCCAGCTGTTAATGTTTGCTTGTATGGGGAATGATGGTTGTAATAGCCCATGTAGTTTTACATCTTAACCAAGGAGATTAGTGAACTATTCATTAACTTTCCCGTTTTTTCTTTTTTTAATGTAAAAGAAGTAAAATCTTCAAGAAAAGCCTGTGGATTAGTAATAATAGCAGTAATATTTGGATATGTTCTAATAGCTTCTTAATTTTCTACCAAAATGTTTTATTTATAATTTTCATGACTTAGTTGAGCAAAAGGCCCATGAAATATGTACATGGTACAAGTTACATGTCAGGATACAGCCTTTGATATTACAGCGTTTTTAATGCTATTATATATTTTTGTTGATTCATCATTCTATAAAATGATAAACAACTACTGATTTTTAATGAAGAACATCCCAAAATGCTTATTCAGTCATATAGAATCAATCACTGAGATTGCAGATTCTCATAATAAAGGCTTTTGACATCTTAAAGGATAGTTTAGAGGTAAATAACTGTATGTATCATGGAACAGAAGATATATGAGGTAATTTCAGTGTACTGAACTGTGTCCATCCATCCTTACTGAAATTCTTAGAAAAAAAAATCACTATCAACTCACTTTAGAAATTACTAGATTTTGACTATTTCTGTTAAATTGTCTCATTTAAAATTGCAGCACATATGGAAAACCAATTGTTTTGTTTAATTTTGGCTTCAATCTGCTATTAAAGATGATACAACTTGCATAAGTTTTTCTTTGAACTACACAAACAAAATTAAAGTTCATTTGAGTAATGTTAATTGTGATTCATTTTTAATAATGTACTTGCGTTTATGTAGTCTGATTTAACAAAAACATTTTATGCATCTATAAGAACTTGTTTTTTTATTGCATATCTTCTGTTTATATTTCATAAACCAGCCAAGTTCAACTTTGATTTTAACTGGGCAAAAGACAGGACTAGAATCTTTAATTTCTGACTAATGGCCTTTGCATCAGATGCCAGCATTCTTCTCGCTGACCTTCAATGGGCTTTGAATCAAGCCACTTATGGAAGATAAAAATTTATATGATCTGTGTTGTTTCACTTCCCCTCATCAAAAGAGACAGTAATTACTTATTTACTTTTTGTGTACCAAGAACAGTTTTACATTTTCCTTGCCTGAGATACCTGAAATAACAGGCTCATTTAACTACTGAAACATGACTTGCATTTCATTAAACTCTAGTCCTTTTCAAGACTGTGTTTCAATATTTTGTAGACCCACTCTTAGCTGTTGTAAATCTTACAAATACAGTGAATGCCTGGAGCTAGACTGACTTACAAACTGAAGGATCTTACTATGTATCTGTTCAGCCAAATCTGCAATGCTAACTAGGCACAGCTACAGTGATATTTTATTTGACATTATTATAGCTTCATTAGCAGGGTTAAAAGCATATATGCAAATGTTCTTTTGTCAACTGTAACAGTAAGTAACATAGAAAATATTATTTCCCTCTTGAGGGGAAAGACAATACTCAAATACATATTCACAATAAGAAAAAAAAAGTGAAAGCATAATGCTACCTCAAAATCAGTTTCCTTTAAAGAAAAAATGCTTTCTGGTTTATAGAACAACTTTGAGGACTCACACAGTTTTGCAAAGACTGACGGTAAATAAAATGTCACTGATGCAGCAGGTTCAGACATTGAGAGTCTTTTTCTTCAACAGCTGAACTTAGAAGGTTTAAACTTAAAACTCCATTCCCTAAATGATAAAGGTGGACCCACTGCTTTTTCATTTAATGTCATAAAGAGAGAACACTCTATTTCTTGTTTTTATTTTGTATAATTCTTTTTTACAGATGGAAGGGGGGCTTTGCCTTATTCCTGAAGCTGCAATGTTTCAGAGACCTGTCTGTACTGAAAGCTGACACCTCCTGGCAAGATTTCCGATGGAGATGTCCAGCCAACTTTCCCACAGGATGTCCAGATGCCTACCATATTGCTACTTAGTTCTTCTAGAGGGCACCTGGCAAAGCAGAGAGTAATTCTGCATTTGGGAAAACCACCTTTCCTGTAGGTGAAAAGAGGTGAACTTTGGGACAGCCTTCTTTCATTCCCTTCTTCCATCCCTTCCTCCCTTTGTTTCTTGCTTTCCAGGCAGTGCAAAGGCTGGTGAATGGATCCAAGATGCATCCATCATCTCTTGTCTGTACAGCACTTGAAGCTGGGCCCTGAGGTCAGGCTTTTCCTAGGCTCGCTCCTAGCTCCACTGAAATCTACAGAGGCTTTTCATGGCCTTCAGTCATCATGCAGTCATCAGGGTCTGCTTCTAGGCATTGATATATCCTTCATCCAGCAAAGCACATAAGCTCCTATTCAAGCACCAACAGTATGATTTAAAATAGCTGTAGTAAGTCTCTTCTGTTATTTAGCCAGTAGAAAAAAATGCTTTCTTTTGGTTCTCTAGGGAATAAAATCTCCTAGCCCTGAGATGATTAGGACATTTATCTTTTTAAAAATGGGTCTTTATCAAGCAAGACATTTCTCTTTCATTGACCCTATAAAGGAAGGATGTCTTAACCAACTCTTCTGTTTCTTTTCTTACACAGCTTTTCTGTCTTCACACACAGACATTCTCGACAAAGAGCAATAAATGAAACAAGGTAAATCTCAAAATTAAAGGCAATTATTTGAAGATGGTTTTCAGCCCTCTGAGAAGGAAAAGCTAATTTAAACTAGCTAAAGCTGATCTGATTTTTGCAGCAAAAGAGGCTTGGCATCTCTCCAGGGAACTTCAATAGGCAGATCTTAACAAGGCATTTACTGCTGACTTTAAAAGAATGAAAATCTTCAATAACTAAAATAATTTAAAGCTTGACTTAGTTTGTCTCGAAAATGATTTTTAAATGATTTTTCTCTTTAGATCAGACAATCTTGACTAGGGGGTTTTTTAACATCTTAAATGACTACCTGCAAATACTACAAATTAATCTGAATATGTAAAGCATACCACAAGGTAAAACAGACAGTATACAAAGTGAATATCCAGCTATTTTGAAAAGTAAGACCCATTATTTATCTACATAATCACTTAAAATTTATTGTAAGTAAAATACTTCTTCAAAAACCTTGCATTATTTGCTCCAGAGTGAAAAAAAGAAATAATTTGAAGTCTGTCAAAGGCAACCTCATACAGATACCAAGCACCAAAATAGTTTTCCCTAGCTAAAATTTATGATTACGATTAAAAAAAGGCAAATGAATGCAAATAAAAATAAAAATAAATTTGGGGGAGCTGCATTAATTCTCCATGGCAAACGTTCCTGCACTCTAGAAATGGAAATGCAAAGCCCCAGAGAATCTCTTCTGCTCTGTAACAGGATTCATATGAGAGAGAATGGTCCTTGACCATGACTCTGCTTTCAAGTGCAACATTACTGCAGATATAATATAGGTTGGGAGAGATGACATTTCTGCTTGAAGAATTTTTAAAGAATTCATAGGTTTATAGCAGTTTATGTGGGGAATCTGAATGCTCATTTCTTGTCCCTAGCATGACTATTGACACTTGGTAAATCATTATTTATTTCTTGTCAAAACTATTACATGGAGAATCCTTCTCTTCAGAGAAAGAAGATGTAATTAATGTCTGCAAAGTCCTTGAAAATGTTTGGATAAAAGATGTCAAAAAATAAGGCCTGTGAACATTTCTTGCAGTGGACTATTCATTACTGAACAGTATTTTGTTGAGTCTCCAAACAGTATGGGATCAGTGCCTGTCAAGCAGGCATGCATGAGCCATCAAGAATGAGGAGATCTTTGCT
Organism: Nothura maculosa; assembly: GCA_032353885.1. Classification (NCBI taxonomy): domain Eukaryota; kingdom Metazoa; phylum Chordata; class Aves; order Tinamiformes; family Tinamidae; genus Nothura; species Nothura maculosa. The sequence continues at coordinate 107,143 of JAUBOD010000285.1, read as the reverse complement.
AGCTTTGCCTCAGGGTTTCTTTATCATGCTATTTCCCACGAACACATTTTGTGATGTTTGCTTTCATCTGGACTGTTAAATGTTAACACGCACTTCGGGGCTGCAAAATATCTCCACTACTTTACTCATCTTTACATATCTGTATGTGTGAGGTGGGATAAAGGAAGGCCCCGTTGCGGTAAAGGTGGTTCTGACAACATAACAATGGCTCTGTTCTCTCTGTAGTTTATCTGTGGTTTATGTGGTTACCAAAGCATGTATTGTGTGTGCATGTGGATTATTATTTTTGTAAAGTGATTATTAATCCAGATAAATGATATATGGTCCACTAATAAAAATTTATTTGGGTTACCAGGAAACTACTGCTCTAGGTAGTACTGCCCCATGCTCTAGGTGCTCCTGCTAGGTGCTAGAGCAGGAGGATTGGTCTAGATCATCGCTAGGGGTCCCTTCAAACCTCAACCATCCCGTGATTCTCTGATGTCCAAAAGTAGAATCATCAAATGATACTGGAAGCCCTGGAACAGGAAGCACAGGATAAAACAAGACTTGGCAAGAGTAAAGATTAATTAATGGTCACTAAGAGAATGCAAACTAGGAACTAGCTACAAACAGTTTCAGGAACAAAAAGAAGTACAGAGAGAACAAGTATTCAATATGCGTAATTTGTAACACATACTGCAATTTTGGACAAAAGACTGAATTGTGAATTAACTTGGGACAAGAAATTAAGCAGAGTTAACAAATATATAAAAATAACGAAAAGCAAATCTAGAAATTCCCACCATCAGCATTATTCTCCTTCTGTCAGAACACTTAGGACACAGAAGTCTTGCTGTCACAACCTCACTCCACCCTATTTGCTGTATCTGTATAAAGATCTGTGATGTTAACATTGGGGCATAGTAGCACGAGTATAACTCCTAAGAAACAGAAAAAAAGCTACAATGCAGGTGCATGTTACCTGTTTCATTATTGAGGATGAGCTTTAATATTTGGAAAATTTGTCTATGGTATTATTATCATTGCAATGAGACAATAATAAATCTTTGATTAGACTGTTAAACTTCAATTAGTTTAAACTGACAATATATTTTTGGTTTTGCATATAAGATGATTTTCTACAGCTCACATAAATTAGACATGCTGACTGTCTGCTGCCTTGTTCTGGAGGACTACCTGTTAAAAATACCTAACAGAGAATTAGGCAATCAAGGGTGTAATTTACAGCAAATACTGCTAAGCATAGTTCCACACTATGGTTCTTGGCAGGTCATCCCTGCTGGGCTTCTCGGCTGAAAAACCTCTTGTAATGGTTTTTCCTCTTTCCTCTGTTACAGCAGCTCTCACCTTCTCCTAAGCAAGATGGATTATCTTGCAATAAATCACCAAAAAATGCTATTTTCTCACAAGCACAACAGGTTATGACCTGGCTTTTCAGGTATGAAAAATATCATATATATGTGTGTGCGTGTATATATATACATATATATATATATATATATATATGTATATATATACACACACATATAAAGTTTAGAATTTTAGAAAAAGTGTACAGAGAAGACAGATTCAGATTATGCAGGTAAAAAGAAATAGATTTTGTTTTATGAAAACTGATACTGTCCATGCTCAAGTGTGTATTCACAGAGTATTGAAGTCAATTAGAATTTTATCACCATCAACACTTGCAGCAAGGAATAAAATAAAGAGCGTCTTTTTCACTTGTCAGTCCAATAGCAACCTGGCTCCAAAGTTGCCTATCTCCCTCTGTGGCTTTGCATTCCCTATACTCTCAGTAGTGGGCCCTCCCCAAGTCTCATTATATTTACAAATGACTATGTACCTACCAAGAGGCAATGTAATCCTATCCTGTCTTCACGGCTCAGCAGATTGAAACTAGGTCATTTGATCTGGAGGCAGATGGGGAGGAGGTGGCAACTCAACAAAAAAATATTGTTTCCTATTCATGATGAGCCAGAGCCATAAAAAGAGATTCAGGATCATAACAGCAACTCCAGGCCATGACAGCCTGGGTTGCTGTGGCATTTCTTGGCAGATCTTGCTGGAGTTTGGGTGCTGCTCTTCAAAGACAGTGGCCAGTGATCAAATTAGCTTCTATGTCTCTATATGATGATGATGTTGGGGTAGTGTTGCATGCAGCTAAGTGCAGAGGTACCTGGACGCCAGCCGACTGAAGCAATAGCTGTACATGGAAAAATACAGTGGGAGGAAGAATTCTAATTTACACTCCTCAAAAAATGAGCCCAACACTGCATTGTTTTCTTCTAGATCTTGTTGGGTCAAGTTCCACAGAATTAAATCTACCTATATAGATAGCGCATAATGCTGTTCCATATGAAAGAAAGCTACGAATTAAGCCCACAAAGGCAGATCCATAACTCTATTAAATGAGGCCAGGGTATATGAAGTTAGTAGTTTGTCTTTTTGAAGCTAGATGCTTAAATCACGACTCTGAGGTGAATTCTCTATATACGTACTTGGCTTAAAACCAAAAGGCATAGTACTTAAAAATATCTACTTTACATTTCTTATTTAATACACTAAGCATTTGATCAGAAATCTAGGAAACTGGAAAGAGTATAACTAGCTCTTGTGTGTGCAGGGGAAGGGAGGCAAAAGGAATGATAATGCATCTAACATCTCTTTAGAAGACAAATACAGGTGCTGCCTGCTATTTTTAAGGCATGGTGCAGCAAGTACATTCTGTGCCAGGGTCCTGGTCGAGCCCATTAGGTGGCACCCGCCGCCTGCCTCAAATCATCACTTCTCACTTGCAGTGTTCTCTGCATCAGCATCCACACTCGGCTAGAGCGGGATCGCAGCACCAGCACCAGTATCCTCCTCAGGAGGAGGAAACAAGCAAACAAACAAATAAATAAAAAAACTCACCTTCCCCTGCAAAACACAAAGCAAAATAAAACCAAACTCTTGTAAAAGTGATGCTTGTCTGCTCCTAGCACTGCTGTTTATCATTTTTCTAAAGAAGGCAGAGATTTGAGTAATGTTCACTTTAAAGTCTTATCATTGCTTCCTTATTTTTCCTTCCTGACCCTGAATTAATTTTCACTTTTAAAAATCAGAAAAAGCAACCCTTCAATGTAGAACTTATTTTGGCAAGGTTAGCAAATCTGTTTCCTGGGGCATGTAAAACACAAAACAGGGCATTACTCAGTAATCAGAAGATGCCTACCCTCTCCAAAGAGCAGAAGCATATGGATTTTCAATAAAACATATCCTCATGAGCCACACAAGTATGTGACTGACTGCATAGGGATTATTACTTAGCACACAGAGAGAAGAGGCAGTGTCTGGATGTTAAGTGCAGTATTTGGGTGATCCAGTGTCACATTCCTCTCTCACAAGGCGCTTCCTTAGCGAGTAAACTTCTGTAATTGCTGTCTTATGGTAGAAAGGGGAGAAGCCCTGCTGAATAGCGAGCGATGTACAAGGGAGCACAATGAAGAAAGAGTACAAAGTGTACAGATAAGTGCGGTAGCGGATCCAGCTTTCTCACTCCTTTGTGAGATGGCTTTCTGCCCTCAAACTCTTAAAGCTTCAAATAAGATAAATATTTCACATCCTTTTGCACAGGGAGAGATAAAGATTTTGACAGAAACCAAGATTTTCACAGAATGAGATCCTAGGGCTTGAAATTCCCATTTCTCTCACTGCTAGACATAGCTGCCCCACTACATAAAAGAATGTATGAAGTAACAATCAGACGTTTTTCAGGTTGTTGCTAAAATCATGTGGACATTTGTACACTGCAGTACACTGTGGTATGTGGTATGTATAGTATGCCAGTCTTTCTTTCCTGAGTAAGGCTAATAGATTCCTTGTTTCTTGCCTCATTAGGACTAGATGCCTGCAAGCAATAGAATGCTGTGATTTACTCATAGTTTTCAGTGGGTAAGAGATTTAATAGTTATCTTTCTTACCCGAGTAGAGGCTTGAGTAGGTAGTCATGAAACCAGACTGCACTGTAATAGATACTACACAGAACAAAAACATGCAAACTCAGTACACTGAGTAGTACGCCTAGAGGTAGGAAGAACACAACAACGCTCCTTCCTTGACTCTTTGGCCTTTGATTTACATTGTCTTAGGCCATCTGAGTGAAAATGTATAGCTTGCTGTTGTGACTCAATCTTCATTTCTCATCTGAATGTCCAAAAGCACCATAACCTCTCTTTTGTGCATAAATATCTGAATAGATTACAGCTTTCAGGTTTTCTTTCACCCTACACTCAGTAGACATCCAGACCAATAAACAAGTGATTGCATGGAGTCTGTAAATCACTGTGAAATATGAATTACTTTTAGATATCCCCTCTTTGTACCTGCCACCGAGTTTGGACGCAGCGAAGCAATGGTAACTGATTTCCTCTGAGAATCTATCTATGGATATGCAGTCTTTAAGTGCTGCATCATCCATAAATACGTAGTGTGTGACAGTGGGCATAGGCTGAAGGCAAATATGTGACAGTGCGCTCTGGGGATGGCAGAATTCCACACTTGATGTGGCCACATGGCTCCACTGATGTCTGACATGATCACTTGCCAGCAACCAGCACTAATCACAAGACACTGGTACAAGTCAAATAAATGCAATTCTGCTTTCCTCTAGCTCTGCCTGTAGCAAGTACAGTCAGTTCCAATATCAAACCATGAGGGGAAGCTCATCAGCTTTTGCCTGCAGGTGCTTTTTCTGCACCATATGGACAAGTCGCCGCTGGGGTCATGAGGACAGACATGCAGTGAGCAGTTGGGCTCTACACTTTTCCATCCCTAAAGTCATCTTTGTTGCCTTCCCACCATCTCCTCGTGGTTGTGCAGTCCAGCTCAGCTCCAGACATGGTGTTAGGCAGCCTCAAAGGACACTCGGCAGCAGAGAGGCTTATGCTGTTGCATTTGCTAAGGCACAAGATCAGCGCAAAGCACCGCTCTCAGTAAGAGGCTTTCCTGGGGAGTCAGCCACACAAGCATAAGGAAAAATGAATAAATGAGAGGAGGATGGGGAAAAACGACTAGTTTCTGGCATGGTCTCCAGGTCAGAGCCCAGGAAGTTGAGTGGATAGGATAGTTTAGCTTTATTTGTTTTGCAGTTGTTATTTAAGTGGGTCTGTAAAATGTCTGGAGCTCTCTAGATGCATATTTGCATATGCAGACAGATAGGTGTGCTTCTTCCCCTCACTATGCTAGTGAGCACAATTAAGTTTTGGGAAGGTGTCACTGACTTCAACAGAGACTGATGGTCAGGAAAATCTGCGCAGTTTGTTGTAGCTTTCCAAGTTGGTACTGGTGAGTGGCAGTCTTACTGGAGCCTGCCTCAGTATATCCCCTCACAAAAAAATGCACTCATGCTCAAAACTATGTAAAATTTGCACAGATCTGTAAAACCTGAAGACCACCACACTCATTGCAAAGCACCACTTAAAAGTATATTGAAAATATTTAATTTATCTTTTAAAGGTTTTGTGCTCCAGAATCTGGTAGGGCTCCACATCTCAGTAAACAGAAAAGCTCTTAAATATTCTCTACTAAGTAAACTTTGACAGAGATGAATTTCCTACTGACATTACGGACATATTTTCTTCCTCCCAGATCAGCAATTTCCATTACTGTCCATTTGAAGACTTGTATCATTCCTATGCCTTTGTAAAGTCAGTTCTTTAGCAACAGCATCAACAGACTTGTGATGAAAAAGCTGAAGAGCACATCTGAACAACCAACTCCATAAACATTTGACACACTCCAGCAGTGAGACTGAAATCTCAGTGCGTAGCCTGGGTGCAGCTGGGGCAAATCAGTATCCTGAGTTGCTTAACTACCAATCAGAAAACATCAGGAATATTCATGCAACTGTCTGCTTTTCCTCCCCACTTCATGGCTTATAAACTCTTAATGTAAAACAGCTGTAACTCGTTTTGAGCTGCATCTCATTCATCAGAGCTATGAACCTTTGGCATCACAATATTATTAACTAGGAGTATAAAGTACTATAATACTACTAATACTATAGCCTTGCAGAAATAATGACTTTTATGAATTTAACAAACACCACAAAAGTCATGAATTTAATGATCTGGGAATCAACCTTGAGTTATGCAAATATCCTACGTTAGGTATTCACTAAAAAGCTTTGGTACATAATTGTCAGCACGTGGATCGTTTGCAAACAGCTAGCACAAACTGCTTAGCATTAATCATTTGTTCAATGACATACTTAGTCACGCACTATTTCTGCTTCTTGAGTGGGTGATTGTCTCTTCCTACAAGAGAGTTTAAGAACTAGTGAAAATGAAATGCACCCTGGGATTTTAACATGGGTAAGCAGTCGTGATAAAATTTGGAAGTGTCATGTCTCACTAATGTCTCTCAGTGAGATGTGTGTCTGTCTCCATGCCAAAACCCCATGATGGCTCTGTGGAGTCTGGTGAACCAAGCCTGGGGACTTGGACTATTTTTGGCTTGGTGATTCTTTTTAACTATCTGAACAATGGGGAATGTTGCAGTAGAGGATTTAATTCTCTGCGACAACCTGAAAGGAATGGATGACGGAGCACCATTCTTATGAGTTTGACAAGAACATATGATCAGAGCTACTGCTTCTCTCTGCAGGAAATGACAGTATCATTTCCTTCAGGGAGAGAAAACCTGTAATAAAAGTCACAAAAACAGTATATTCTCTAAGGACATAGGAATGCTTTTTTTCCTGCTCCAATTTTATTTCTCTTTTAAAGCATGACACTATCACTTGAATGCAAGGCTTGGCCAATTTTCCAAAATATGGGATACAGCAAGGGAAAAGCTGTAAGGTCGGAATTCTGTTATGCCACTGTTCTGATATTCTGCATGAATAAGGAAGTTTTACTCTCCATTCTGCCTGAATATAGCAAGTGAAAATCATACGTATTATCAGTAAACAGAACCAAAGCAGGCAGTTGTGCCAAAAAAAAAAAAAAAAAAAGGAGAGATATGGTTATGGAGAGCAGGACCTTCTGCGAAAAGCTTTTAAAAAATTATTATCATTTTATTTTTCCCTTGAAGGAAAAGTTACAGTGCTTGTCTGAAGACAATTCTTAAATTGACTTTGTAGTCATTTAATTTAAAAGACTTTGTAGTCATTTAATTATCTTGAGAACAAACCAATTTCAAAACCAGTTGCAGGAGAGAGGAGTTGGACAAAGAGGTGTGAAGGCTGCTGGAAAAAAACCTTTGACATTCATGGTGAAGGAAATGGGAATTTTGCCGTGAGGAGGGCAGTCTTCCCTCTCCTGTTCCTTGCTGTCATCCTTGCTGACTCCTGCTGGAGTTCCATCCATCTTTTTGGAAGTCTAAAATTAACAGAGTTGCCTTTCAAAATCGCAGGCCTTGGTCCCTTTGTCCTCTTTACTTTTATTAGGAAAGCACTGCCCAGTTCTATGCTTTTTTCCTGCTCCAGGTAGCAAGCCAGTGCTACCAACATGGTTTCCCCAACTCAGTTGGCTTAGTGCTTACACAGAAGTAGGCAATTGGTTGCTGCTAATTTTGTCAGTCTTGGACAATTTTTAAGCTTGGAGTGAAACTTCTACCAAAGCATGAAAAAAGAACTTAGACTCCAATGTCCTTGGGCTGGTGAACCAATATCTATTTCAGTCTTTAGTCATTTTTATTTTCCTATTAATTTTAAGCCTCTGTTGGAAAAGACAGAATTTCCCTTTTGAATCCTCACAAGAGTTCAATGGGCAGTCTGAAATTTCATTTATCCGCTTCTTATTGACAATAATAAGCCATTTCTCTGTTTAATCCCAGATAATGCTGCAGTAATTCTTTACAGCTCTCATAAGACGTGCATTTGCTCTCATAATAAAAGCTCTCACAAAGAGAGGAATTGTTCAAATTATACTTGATCTTACTCAGCGGATAGTTTCCAATAGGTTTTTTTATGTGCAGGAAACTCTCTGGTGAAAATAAGGCAAAGTCAGGCAAAATTAAAGTTGACAGAATTGTTAAGATTACTTGTGAATATGTAATATAATACCTACAAGCTATGGATTCTGTTGGACTAGTTCCTCATCCTATACTGGGGCACTCCTGTGCATAAACATACATGAAGTCTGAATATATTCACTTTTTTTTAAATAGTAGTAAATACTAGGGTGAATGAAGTACAAGAACAATTCAGCTCTTCTTCCACTCTTCTACATTTGCTTTCCACGAACATTCAAGTAATCAAATTACTTTAGGACAAACATTTACAGAAAATGAACAGCAAAATGGAGCACGGTAGTATTTGTAAGTTCCAGCCTCCATGTGTGTCTCAAATTCAAATGTTCGTGCCATCAGAAGGAAAAAAGAAAAAAGGAAAAAAAGGAAAAGACTCAAACTGGTTTATATTTAAAGCCAGTGAAGTAGAAGACAGCATGTCCATAACCCTTGGGAAGGCTCTGGCATGCAGGCATGCCTAAAGCTGATATCCTTTGTGCTTATTCATAAAATTTTAGATGTTTTTCAGACAAGAATATATCTATAATTATCATATGTACCATTCACTATGTATTCTCAATTCATTTCTCCTTAACATATACTTCTAGGAAGGTGTACAAAAGCAGGCAACTCAGGCAACTGCCTCCCATTTTCTGTCAAGCAAGTTATTTTTCTTATGCTAATCATGTGTCCCTGCATCCTGCTCCAGGTCTCAATTTTCAATTTATTCTTTTGCTGTGAATCTGTATGGTTGTGAATGCCCAAAGAGGACATCACTAAAACAGCAAATTTTCACATAACTGTGTTACATATTTATATGCACTGTGGAAATGGTGGGAAGATACAAAATACTGTTTCACTGGAATCTAGCAGGCTGAGCTATTTATAAATAAGTGTCTTATTTTTGGTGCTCTTCAGAAAATGTGATGAACAGTGAGTGATGAGCAATTTATGTTGCTGATCATCTGTATCACAATAGAGCCATAAGGTCTTTTTCTGGAGTCAAGACTATTTATTTAGGATCTGCACAATCTTACAGTGGAAAACAAGACCTCAGAACAAAGATCAATGGACTAGTTAAAGAAAGGATGAAATGAGAGTACTGAACTGAAAAATGGAAGAGTTGAGGAGAAAATGATGTAGCCTAAAGAGAATAAAATTTGAAGCCTGTTGAGGATTATGGTCATTAATATTAAAAACAGGTCAGTCATCCACCTCTCCCTCTCTCTCTCAAAATAAGTCCTCTGTAAGAAAGAATCTTTTCATGAGCATTCTGTACTGAAGGATTTACTATTTATAAAAAGAAAGATAACTTTAAACACAATATGCATGTGTTAATACATACTGTTAAAAGGATTACATAATCTACAGAGAGTTTATGGATATACCTAAATGAAAAAAGGGTGTTAATTAAGAAGTATTAAAGTAGCCAGTACTAAGCAAATAATTCAAGTGTATATAAAAAAGATCATCAGGGTGACTGGATAAATTCTGATTTTGGCTTCCTGTAAAGGATGCAGGATTCTTAATCAGGGGTCAAAAGACCTCTGATTACCAGTCCACTCAGTGTGTTTCTACACTGCCATATTTTTATACAAACTTTTAAAAGTTGTGACTACTTAATAGCTATGTTTTTCCTCTCAGAATATCTGAGAAACAAAATCGACTGCCATTCTATCCTCTTCTCCTTTACTCTACGTGCTGAAAATATACTGATTGAGCAGAGTGTGTCAACTACACTATTTATACATTTTTATTCACATCCTTCGCAAGCGTGGAAGCAAGGGAAAAGAGAACACCAGTCCCTCCTACCAACCTTTTCCTATGTTTTAGCCTCAAACTGCATATAAGATCTGCTGATCTTCTTCTCAGTTTATCATCCCTTGTCTCATGATCACTAACACGCAACTACAGCAAAGTGAAGTAAAGCAAGCTCTTGCAATAGGCAATTTTATTGAAGTCCTTGGCATGAGTTGCCCCTCTGTGTAGCTGGAAAGCAGCTCATAACTGCAACAGGACATTTGCCTGCCTTGCAGAGCAGTGTCACTAGTTTTGCAAAAGGAATTAGCAAGGTCTTGGGATTTATATAACACCAAAGTCCCTCTAGCATAGCTCTCGGGCCAAGAAAATGCCATGCGCACAGGATATCCGCATGCCAGATAATCACAAAAAAGACATGATTGTAGAATATATACTTCTTTAAGAGAGCTGTTGATTTTGTTCTCTGGAAATAAAAATAAGCTCTCTTGGAAACCGCAAGTGTAACACGGTGCAATGACATTGGAAGCTTTCATGTCCCAAAGCTTGAAACAGAAACACCTTTTTTTTTTTTTTTGCTTTAACTACTTACATTTACTTCCCTCAAGTCCATTATTGGGTATATATTTGTCCCTTAAGAGCATTATAGTTTTCAACTAACACATGAAATTTGAACTGAGGAAATCCAAACACATAATTTTGGTTCTTCTTATTGCTTTCTAACATAGAAGCAAAATTAACTTTATGGTATTATTGTGCTAAGAAAAGATAAGTTACAGCTCAAACAGTTCCCATAGCCTGTCTAAAGAGGGCAGCTATTACCTCCTCATAAATTTTAGATCTATTTTTCCTGTGTTCTGCTGTTTATCGAGCACAGTACTTTTTTAAGAACAAATGTTCTCCTATTGAGAGCTGTTTAACGAATATATGACCAAGCCTTACAAACTGAGAAAGTGATAAACAATTATGCTTTCATCTAAAATAGCACCAGAAAATTACCAAACTCTGAATTAATGATACTGACTTTCCATTTGATTTGCGCCAAAATGAAAGAACTTTTTAAGCTGGTTTGAGTAAGTAGGCTATTAAAATGAGTGTAATATAACTGCTTTATCAGTAGCATCGTTGACAGAGCATGCTGTATAATACAGCTGTTCTTGCTGGATATTAATTGCTATGTCTAATAGTTTTTCTTTGCAACAAATCCAAAACCTCATTTTTTTTTAAACTCTAGCTTATGCTTGAAAATCTGTCATGTCTTTTAACTCTCTCTTAAGTTAGAAAACCTTGTAAAATGTCTTATGAACAGCATGGGCAATGATTTTCACAGTCTTAAAAAAGCTGAAAGTGGAATAGTATGTCTTTAGGGAAATATGAAGTGTTTAAAATATGGCTGTGCAGCATATTCATAGATTTTAATAACGCATTTCAAATACTTTCCACATTGTAAAATAAGCTTTGGAAACAACCACCACAGATGAAAGTTGGAGAGGAAAAAGAAATGAAAATACTGTAGCAAGAAACTGAAAATGGTGCCTGCTTCTAAATTTCCTCACATTCCTGCAGCAAATAAGAGCAGTCAAATAATTGTGAATTTTCTGTTTACTACGGTTTAGCAGCTGTTGAAGGTGCACCTGTGCTGTTTTTCACTCTTCTTTTCTTCTTCACCTTCTACATTTACTCAGCTCCCAAGCGGACTCAGGTGATTGAAAACTTCTGGATATAAATTAACCTGAATGCTGCAGACCAGACCTGTGTATTCCCATGCTGTATGGCTGCCTTCCCACCTGCTCCTGAGGGAGCAAAGCTTCCAAAGTGCTTTGATTTGCCCCAAGAGGACCCCAAGCAGCAGAGATCTGGGAGTGTATCCCAGAAGTTCAGCATCACCTCTCCATTATCAACAGGAAATGCACTTAATAGACATAGGAATTTCCATATAGTACTGTACTGACACTCTGCATTCACCAGCATGGAGGCATGTGGGAACACAGGTAGCTGTGGAAGGCTGCACTGAAGGACTCAGGAGGGAAAGGACAATCATTAATTTCAAGTTGGGGTGAACATTAAGTCTGACTGTGACTGGGGTGAGGTTTTGCAAAGCTGTTTACACCCAAAACCAAGTCCCAAGCAGCATAAACATTTTGTCCCACTTCTCTAGGTGGCACACAACAAATACTGTGGTTTATTGCAGTTTGTGATATGCCATCTTGACAAGTCAAGTCACTTCTTGATATATGGGAGGTTTTGGAGTTTTTTTTGTAGTTGTTAATAATTACCACAAAGAATGTTAGTTGCTTGATGTGACAGCTGTGAAGCACTCGAGGCCAGATTGTGAACCTCTTAGTCACTCTCCTGAGAAGTCCCTTGCATAAATGGCTTTGTTCGTGTGTGACTCTCTTAATAAATGAATCATCTATCTTTGCTGCCTACTCAAGCTTTCTCCAGAATCTGCTGTAACTTCCACCATCTGCACATCCTCTCCTCATTGTGGTGAGAACCAATTTGGCTGATTGGTAGGATAATTGGGAAAGTGGATAGACTTTCAGCGCCAGATAAGAAGCAAAAAGTTGGCACTGATGACTCACAACTTCAATCCAAATTTCCTCATGCCTGAGCTTGCTCCCAGCCTTCCTGTTTATCAAGAAATGCCTTTTGGGTAACTATTGGTCTCATACTGTCAGTGTCCAAACTGGCTGTACCCATCTGTAAGCACTCTTGAAATGGTGGAGCAGATGATGAACTCTGGTTTTGGAGAGTGCTCTGGAATGACCAGCTTCTGTCCAGGTCTCACATCCAGTACCAAGGGAGAAAAAAGCTTTTCATTAATTATGACCATCCAAAATCATATTCTTTTGACAGAAGGTCTCCCTACAGCAGAGTAAGCTCTGATCCAGCTTTACCTAATCCTATTCCTTTCACTGCTTCCTGGATATTGGTTTAGCAGTTCTCTGCAAAGCTTTCACTATTCTTTTGGAAAGCATCACACTTTGGAGATAACTGTCCTTAGCCAGAGATCAAGATACTAATCCAAACCAGACTGTTCTTGGGCAAACTGCTTCACTCTGTGCTGGTGATCCCAGATCCTTGTAAAATACTATCATATAAAATTCAGGTCTTGTTTTTACACTTTCAGAGTGACAGAGAGGGACACAGAAGGGCACCTCCTCCTTTACTTCCCTGTTCCACTTATTTTCTCATTCTCTCTCCCTGGGTCACTTATACTTATATCTTTCATTTTTACCTCTACATTTTCTTGTATTCTTTCTTCACTTTTCTCCATATTTTAGCTATGCATAGTAAAGTCTGCATATATATATATATACATATAATATATATAAAACACATACATAACATGCATATAAAATAACGATTCACATTGCAGTAAGTTTCAGAAGACTCCCTTGTTCAACAGAACTGTAGAGATGATCCTTCCTTTAAAGGCTTTTCAGTCAGCTCTACTTTTTTGAATGACAGATCTGGAATAATTAAAAAAAAAGTGTTTTTCTGCTTTTCTGCTAATCACAGGGAATACATAAATTCTAGCAATGCAATGCCCAGATTTTTTTCAAACTCAAAAAATTAAATGGAAATAAACATTACACAAAGTTAAACATTTTATTTGATGACTTAAAACTATAACTAAACCCAACACAGCCTAAACTTCTCATGTTATGAGCATTCATTATTTAATGTTTCTAAATAATAAATATCTCATTAAACATACCCTAGATAAGAATTTTTGTAAGTGTTCTTTGAACTGAATTTTGAATATGGCAAGATCCTTGTCTGTTTGCCAATTTCTACAGCTCTGCTTACCCAAACAAACTATATATATTTTTATGGATTCTTGGGGACAGTTACATTGCCCACTCCAACCTACAACTATAGATTTTGTGTGTGTTTGTGCATGTTATAGTTTAAACACTCATTGTTAACAGGAAAGTGCTGATTATTCAAGATTTCTTTTAGACTATGGAAAAAGTGAAGCTTTGCTCTGTGAATATCTCTAATATAAAAAAATTCAGAAGAAAGAGTCATGTAAGATACTGCAGTCAACGTTAGCTTTTTCTGCATAACAGAAGTAGTACAAGACCAGGAATGATAAAATCTTGTCATTAAGTAACTTGAATATTTTGTCCAAATGCTGGTAAAGTATAAAAAGTGGAAAAATGAGAAAAATGAGAATAACAGACAAACATATTTCAGACTACAACGTAAGTCTGAATGTAAGTTTTGATTTTTTTTTTGCTGTCAGTTCAATATGTAGAGCCCTTTATTTTACACTGCATGTGTCTACGGGTGCAATCTGAAAACAGAACCCCCCCCTTCCCAAATCTTAACTTTTACAACCCTTTTAAAATTGAGTTAATGTAACTAAAAATATAAAATAGAATTAATAAAGCTAAGTAATTTGAAAAGATTTGACATACTTAGATGTACTTCAAGACCAAAGTGATTGATGAAATATTTTTACCTAAGGATCCTCAGAGACAGAGACCTTAAACAATTACAGACTTAATGTTCATTCTGAATTTATGTAATAATTCCTTGATGTATCTGATACAGTTTGCTCAGTGTTTGAAATGATTTGAATTATGAAACTTTCATTTATTTACTTAAAATAAATGCACTATTCAGTTTTTAAGGTCTTAGGACATTATACAGTACTCTTGCTTTCTCTAACTTGAAAAAAAAAGTGCATATTCAAGATATATCCAAGATTTCCTTAAATAATGGGAAAGGGAAATGGAAATGGACAGGGAAAGGGAAAGGAAATATGCAACCCAGTAATTCTTACTGCTTTTGAGATTCTGAAGAAAAACATATTTTTAAGTCCTTACACACTGTAGATGAAATAAAAAGAACAGTTCCTTATTTTCCTTCAATTGCCCTTCTGTGAAGGGCCTGCCTGTGCTTCTGTGAACAAAAAGTTTACTAATGGAGGTACTATGCTTAAAGAAGTCACCCTGAGTTAAGTCAAGAACAGAAATAAGTAGTCATCCTCTAATGGTGTTTCAAGTGATGTTTACCATGACCCTGACAGTTTTTTTGGGATAGATAAGGATGATTTCCTTATTAAGTGTGTAATACTCTAAAGAAAAAAAAGCTGAGCTAAGACACTAAACAAGGGAAAAAGACCACAAAACACATCAGAGGCCTCTACAAATTTTAAGCATTATACCAACATGACTTTCAGAAAATTTACAGGCTCTCAGAACACAACCAGAATATAAGAAGGACTCCTTTTCCTTCAACATTTTATCAATTTAAATGTAATAGATAGATTGACTTCAGCTGGCAAGTGGGCACTAAGAACTCCTCTAATCTAATAACTCATTAAACTCAACACAGCAGAGAACAAATAAAGCTATTCTCAAGAAAAAAAAAAAAAAAAAAAAAAGAAAACTAAGCAAAGAAATAAACATGTTCCTGAGGACAATGTTGGGTATAAAGGAAAAGTACCAGAAAGTATATTAAAAAGTCTAGCAGATTTCAATTTAAGTCTGAATTGTATCAGCTAGCATTTTGTGCTTTTATGGCTTTTAAATCAATGTCCATTAAAGAGATATTTTGCATGGTATTAGCTCTATAGCTTTGCTTACAAAACTTAAGGTATACCTCTGAAACTAGTGTCTAAAAGAAATAATGATTTTCTAGGAGACTTGATTAGGGAGAAAGACTTATAGTTGTGCTAAGCTCTTTCAAAACGTCTGATGTTATTTTATAGAAAATGTGTGGTCCAAACTGAGTAAGTTTCAAAAGCAGAACTTCTCAGAGACATTTGGTTAACAGCATCAGCTGGACATTTATGTGCATGTCCTTTTAATGTGCATCTTTTTTTCCTCGCTTTAAGGCATCTCTCATCTCTTGCGGTGTACAACAGGTATACACTATACTGCTTTTGCAGCATGAGACAAGGAGGGTTGGTGAAGAAAGGAAAGTCTGAAGATGTACTGGACATATCAATATAGTAGCTAGTACAGTCTTCAGTATTTGGATTACATCAAATTAGGAATGATGGTCAGATGTACCATTGATTGCAATTAGATATTTATGCTTTGCAATCTTCTGTTAGGGAGGAACAAAAAGACAAGGAGGGTTTTGTTGTTCTCCTTTTTGCTGCTGTTAATCAGAAATACTTTCAGGCAAAAAGTTGTGCACTAAGCCGGACAAAAGATTTAGCACTATCCCCACTTCCTTACCTGTATTGACTGTTGATCCGAATAGGTAGTATCTTGCAGATCAGAAAGATTTATAGTGACATCATTTAAATAGTGATATTATTCCTTAGTATTTTTCAAATGGAAAGATGTATAATGACCTAAGGTACCTTAGGACTATTTTCATGATAAAGCTTTATTTCTTTAAAAACAAACTGAGGATTTAATTTTCTGTAAATAATCAATTTCTCGGTTTCCTACTTAATTTGGAAATTCAGGGTTTAACATAAAACTATTTTTTTACCCTGTCTGAATGATTGAAAATGCTAGAAATTCCCATTACTGAGGAAAACAGCTGAAGTATGGACTGGCTATGCAGGGAGTAGGATCATACAAATGTATTTTAAACTGTTTTGTTGTTCAATGAATTTTCTTTTCAATGCTTAAAAAGACATAAGAGACTATGATTTATCTTAAGCTTAGCCTCAGAAAACATGCCATTAGTTCTAAAATTCAGAAAATACTGTTGCAATCTTCATCTCCTTTATGCTTCTAATAGCATCACCTGCATAGTGGATATTATGGGCTATATGCAGACTATTCTTCCAAAGCTTTTGGCTCGAAATTGTAGTACTAGAAGTGATACCAGTTCACTTATTTCTGGTTCAGTACTCCTGCCTTTTCTGTCTTTCATCCCTGAGAAAAGTTATTAAGGGCATTGTCAGTCCTGAATTTCAAAAATACAGCATTCTTTTCCATTCACATTTTGCTATATAACATGAAAAGTTCAATGGCATCATGGTTTGTAAATTGTGGTCTCCAAAACAGCTGTCAAAGTTTCAAAGCAATCTGTATTTGCAGTAATAGCAAGGAAATGTATTAGGTTTTTGCTTGATAAATGCTAGTGAAAAAATGTTACTTTTGCTGAGAGCGTAAAAAGTTGCTACAGTGAGAGTGGATTCTGAAAAGTAAACCATCTTTCCTTCTGCTCAAAACAGTTTGTATTTACTGTCAGTAGACAATAGTCATTAAACCACATATAGAAGTACAGATGAAAAGAAATTATGCCACATTTTACTCAGTGTAACACCCCTTGAAGCCAGGTGTGTTTTGACCTAGACAATATTAAACGTCCAGCATAAGTAGCTGCCCGTGGCAGAAGAGATTCTGTATCTTCACAGTATTTAGTGCCTTCTGATTGTTATTTGTAATGTGGGACAATTGCTTGCTCATTTTTTTAACTTCAGAAGAATACAAATTTCATGTGAATTTCTCTGAAAAAGTGCTTTAGCAACCAGCAAGCTTTTAGAAACCCTAAGTAATCAGTTGACTTCAGAGGCCCAGCTTTCACATTGTGGCATTTCTTTGGATGTTGTATCACTGAAGTACGTCACTAAATGTAAAGGAGGCAGTGGTCAAATTAATGAAGCGTATGTCAATTTTGGCTCCTATTCTTCCTTTTTGCCATTTCAGTTATCATGTAGAGAGCAATAAATTAGTTTATCACTTACAGTGAATATCCAGTTATTATATATTCCTGTTACATTCAATAGCAACAGAAGTGTGATATCATATCTGGACTGTCCAGATACGAAAGCTATAACCTCACTAGACATTGCTACTTTAAAAACATCTTAACAACAACTCTAAATACTGACAGCAGCCAGCTGAGACTGTATGTAGCAAATCTAATGGCTCTTTGAATGCTTGCAGTGTTGCCAGTAGGACAGAGAGCACGAAATGCTCTTCAAGGTCAAAGACAAGACAGAGAGCTACTTCTATTCATGCCTGGAATGGCTTATGGGGGACAAGGTCCTGTGCCGTGTTGTTTTGGAGCGAGGAAAAGATGAGATGGCCAAGGCAGGTTAAGGAGACCAATACTTCACACTTCAGAAGCATCTTAGTCATCAACACTTTCATAACTTTTCTCCTCTGCAAAAGCTATATGCTAGACCTACAAGCAAAATCTGTTTTACATACACACATACACAGTTGTCATTTATAGAGGGATAGGTGCCCACCTCTAAAACAGATGGTCACTGAGAGTGACCATCTCTATGGCTCATGAAAGGTTATAAAGCCAGGTAGGTGGGAAGACCATGGGATGCCTATTTCACCTGGCAGTGTTTGGACGGAGCTGCACCATGCCCTAAATCCTTGGCTAGCAGCATAGCTTCTCCCTGTGGCGGAAAATGTTTAACCCTGGGCAGCATGTGAGGTAAGGCTGGTGGGGTACAGCCTTCCCATCTGTCAGCCTTATATTGTTTCTGTCAGCCTTATAACGTATAGCCCTCCAAGCCAATCCTGGCACTTAATCTACTCGGATCACATGACAGCCTTTGGATAAGTTTAAAGGGTTTTTTAATATACCAGGAAGGGTGATCCTTTTGGACTGTTTTTGTTGTTGGTGTTGTTTTGTTTTCTTCATCTGAAGAAAAGGAAATTTCTTCTGACATTAAGCACCTGTGTTTAGTGTTAGTCAATGGCTTCAGTGTCACTGAATACAATTTAAAAGTCCACCAAAGAAAATACCTTAAATGCAACAGATATGTGCAATGGAGGCCCCAATAACAGTACACAGTTTCCTCCCAATTTTATTTGACATTTTAGCATTCTCAGGCAATTTAGAACCATTTTATATGGAAGAGAAAATAATTTATATTAACAGATGTAGGAAGGATATACTGGGTCCAGACCTTCATTTTAAGTAGGTTTGCTATATTGACTCAGTTGCATCTGAGAATGCAGAGTGTAGTGTAACTGCAAGGTTTTTAGATGCAGCTCAGCTAACTTAGGTGCTATGTGCATCAAGCAGGTAGCAAGCATGGCATATCACCCCGAGTTCCTGGACAAATCTGAGGAGCAATCCGAAGTATTTTTTTTCTGAGCTAGACAGTATCAGCTCAGTTTAGATCAGGCATGCAGCAGTTATATCTTCAATTACAGCCTACGAGTTGCCTCACATAGATCTCCTTTGCCTACCTTTTCTATTCTGTCATCTAACACATGAATGCAGGTGCCTGGAAATGACTGAAGTTTGGGGTTGTATTTGTTTTCACACTTCTAAATGGTAATTTGTTTTTCTGATTACACTTTGAGTCCAAAAGTTCTTTCTGCAAAATATCATATTTTGTATAAATATCATATCAAAATATCATATTTTGTATAAAACAATTGTTTCTCCTGGCTACTTAAATAGCAGCTTCTACCATTTTACATACAAATTTCCCTAACGTGGACTAAACAGAAGAGAATGGGATGGTTCTTGGAAGATTTCTCTTCTTTTTCCCGAATGTGATTACTGGCATCAAACACACACACCTGCAAAACACTGAACTGTCATTTTTCCATCTAGCATAAAGTTGGTATCTATCAATGACAAAGTTTAGCTACCTTCAGACACTAGCATTAATTGGACAGTCAAATACAATCAGAACTTAGTTTCTACTATTTAAATTTGACAAGAAAACAGAGTCAGGCTTTAGTTTGGGTAGTCGGCCAGGCAATCTAGTGCTCCAAATATCAGATCTGAGCAGCATCGCAAGAACTATGAAAAAAAGAAAATCTCTATGCTTTGGAGACCACAGCAACACCATAAAATCTGACTCTAGTCAACAACTTCCTGAGAAGTGTAAATAGTAAATTAGTAAATAGTGATGGTGAATATCTATACCACCTACCCCATAAACTGCCAAACAACATTTTGATCAGTAATAATTAAATCAATCTGAATGCTAATTTTGTTTTTTTTTTTCCTTTGACAATAACATTCTCTTGGTCCAGAGCCAGAAGTGTCCTTCACACAGGGGTCAAGAACCGTTTAAAGAGCAATTTCTCCCAAGCACATAGGCTGTGCCAAAGAAGTTTCCTTTTTCAAACTAGTGATGCACAGAGTGCACAACTCTGCAATCACAACTTCAGTTTTTACAACCCTGGTCCTTGTCTCACACAATATATGATGCCTGTCCCTCCGCTATCAACAGGTGCTGCAACCCTGGGGTTTCCAAAAGAGGTGTCCTTGCAAGAAAAGAGCATGATAAGAAAGAGTAATCCTGGCAGTCTCAAAATCAGAGAGCTTTCCCCTCATCTGGATAGGTACTAAGTCTCTTTGTACCCTGCTGACCCGTGGAAGCTGATGCTCCACCGGCTTATGGCCTGGACTCTGACCCCTCTGCACAGGAGGCTCCCAGAGGCGCTGGTGGCAGCCGGGGGGTTGACATTCCACTCCGCGGTGTAGACATGCAGGGGACACGGCAGCAACTTACTGGGCTCTTCCTGGGGAACTCGTTGAGCACAATGCTGATGACGGGGATGCGGAGGGCCGTGGAGATGAAGTCCAGCTCCAGCATCTCGCCGCGGCTCTGCGGGAAGGCGAGGATGGCCGAGACCCCCTGCACCACCACGGTGTGGCACACGCTCTGCAGGAAGGAGACGGGGTCGTTGCTCCAAGCGGCGCTGGGCGACGAGAAGGGCAGCAGCGGCAGGTCGCCGAGCCCCGCCTCGATGGCCATGACCACCTCGAGGGACAGGTTGTAGGGCAGCAGCCCGGACACGCTGTTCAGGTTGGCCACGGCGAGCAGCAGCGCGTCCCGCGGGGAAGGCGCGGGCAGCGGCGCCCGCCACTCGCTGCCGCCGCCAGCCCCGGCCCGGCGGCCCC
>JAUBOD010000285.1:71097-83338 GCA_032353885.1 Nothura maculosa | reverse complement strand
TTATTTTATTTTATTTTATTTTATTTTATTTTATTTTATTTTATTTTATTTTATTTTATTTTATTTTATTTATTTTACTTTATTTTATTTTGTTTTGTTTTGTTTTGTTTTGTTTTATCTTGTTTTATCTTGTTTTATCTTGTTTTGTTATTTGGTATATTAAACTTTGAGTAAGTGAAAAGACTTCTGATCTTATTGTAGGTGGTCCATACCTCCTAAAGGAACTGAACTATGAGTTTGCTGATTTAAATTAAGCTTTTGTGGCCTCAGGTCTCCAGCAGTGTACATATAGCATTCAAAATGAGGTCTGGTGCAACAGTGCTGATGTGCCCAGCCTCCATGAAAAGTATTTCACCTCATATATGTCCTTAGATCCATTCTATTAGCATATTCCTGTATGCTACAGGATGTAGCATGTACACAATGTACACATTGCTGTCATCTTACAGCTGACTTGTACAGCCTGTCTTGTCCATACTGCACTCTCTGAATTTGTAACTCGTAAGTCATCCCTTGGCACTCCAGGAAAATACAGATGGCAGGACTGAGTGCACCCTCAAAGATCCTACATCTATAAACAAGGATATACTCAATAGTTTGTTTAAAGGGAGTTAATAGTAATTGCTATTACTTTCTTCTTTATCTTCTAGTCTTATATTAACTTACTTCTTTATTTCCTCTTATCCAGTCAGCTTCCTCCCATAACTTTTATTCAGTGTTTTTGAAGCAATGAGTGAGTCTAATTCAAGTATTCAATTTTATCAATAATGGAATGTCTGTGAGAACTGTGTTTGAATATAGAAACATGTAGTGTAGGAAAAAAAAAAGTGATGTTTTCTAAAACTGCAGGAGTTAGGTTTCTGGGTGAATAAGCACTCTGTCTCCCAGGAGCAATTACCTGCCTCTTTTTTTTTTTTCCTAGTTTGAATAAAAATGGTAGGCACACTAGAGTCAAGTATTATTCCTGTGCTGTGAGAAAGACTTTATGTTGAACCTTGTTGAAACGACCAAATCTTCGAAATCCTGTGATTTCTAGCTTAATATCTACATCAAGAAGGTATATGATATACCTTACAGTATAAACTTTACATAAACATGTAGACTAGCCTGGAATAGTCTGAAGTCTGTTCATTATTTGTTGGACTAATTGCAATAAAGCTTTTATAAGAAAGTATGTATTTGTAATAAATTTTATAAGTCATTTATCAGAAGCTTCATTTTAGTAGTGGATTTCTGTCTAGTTTTAGGACACAGATAAGTTAAATTGGTTAAAAAAAACGGTGTTTCATGTAATGTACTGAGGTTAATTTTAAGACTACTCTAAAAATTGGTCACAGTTAGGTGTTGGATCTGTAGATAATGGGCCAATTCAGTTGGTGATATGATAATTCTGTCCGGAGTGACTTTTTCTCTTCAAGCCATCTTTTAATTTGATTATTGGCATTATTGTCTGCTTGAACATCATTTAAATATGACTTTCCCTATGCTTAAAGTTAAGGCATTTAAACCATTAAATACTGCTCCACAAGACGCTGGAATATTTGTACAAATTGATCTGAAATATGTCACAAACCCCTTCAAAGTTTGATGTGTAATGTTGGGGAAGTTGCATAATTATTTTTCCCCCCTACATTTGCAAACATATTTTGGTGTGGGAAAAGAGGCACCATTTGTTTGATCTCACAAGGGAATCTGAAACTGCCCTGCATCAACAACATTGGGCTTTCTGGAAACTCTGCAATCCTTCTTCCAAGGCTGCCAGCAAAATAAACTTTTGAATCTGAACTAATGCTTACATTTTGATTTTCTACCTGAGGACTGCCTCCTTTCTCCTGTCATTTGTCTTTCCCTTTCTCATGGCAGTTGCGGCAGTAGGAACATCTCCCCCTGTGTTGAATATTGAACAAAAGTAGGAGCAGGCAGATCATGGCAAAATACTGCATTGCTCATGGTGTTGATTGCTAAGGAACAGTGACCGCAGAGAGCATTCAGCCTTGATCAGTGACTGTGCATCAAAGTTAAAGCTCAACCCTTCAGCAGTGAGAAAGGCATTAAGGAGAAGTGATTAAAGTCACTACTCATTTTTCTCTTACTGATTTTTTTCTGCTTGTTTGCCTCCTTGTCATTTCTTTGAAAAAGTTTTTTTTTTCTTTTTTCTTCCTTCTTCTGGGATGTGGAAGGAGGCAGTTGTCTGGGGTACACCACAGCAGCCCTCTGCAAGGCCTGTTTCTTCTGAGCAGCTTGGCTCATTTGAAAATAGGATGTGAATGATTTCTTGTTCATACTCCTGTTGCTCTGCTTATCTTTCCCCAAGGGAGAAGTTTTCTGGCTTTGCCAGAACCAAATTGCTTACTCCTATGCTCATCTTTCCATTCTTTAGCCACTCATCCTGAAATGAAAACTTCCCTACCATTCTTAATCATCACTGAAAAAATGAAACTTAAGGAAAAAACAAGCTATTCAGGTAAAATTAATTCTTTCATTAGCTCAGAATAAACCATTTCATTTCACCTCTCTTCCCCCTCCCCCTTTTTAACTTTAGTGAGTGCCTAAATTTTTCCAAGTATAATTTCAGGTATTTTGACATATTATATTTTTGACATATCTTGACACATTAATTTAAAAAGAAACCATTTTTTTCTTACCTTCCTTCTACCACAAGTGTTTCCCTGAAATACTTATGAAATTTTCAGATACCTTCAAATATCTAAGTCTACTTTAAAAATGTTAAATATTTGCATTATGTATACATGAAAAAATCCACCTAACTGATGGTAGCGTAGTATGAATTTACAGTGTACTCTATATTCCAGGTAAGTGTGTGCATATTTCCTAACAGGCAAAACCCATTACTAACTCCTGACTAGCCCTATGAAGTCTAATGGATTTTCATCAGTAAGGGCTAAGTGCCACCTCCCTTGTACTTCATAAATGAGACTGAGACAGTTCTTACTACCTGACCCCACTCCTTGCTTCTTCTGGCAATGTAAATCCAAGGGTTCTTCTATGGTCAGATCTGCCTTGACTTGTACCTAGAATCCGCAAAGAATTATAAAGGAGTAGGTGAATCAAGCTGTTTGTTATGTGTTCTGCCCCTTTTGGTGATAATTGATCTATCCTGTGGAAAAGCAGGCTGAGAGACCGTAGTGTTGAGGGGCAGCAGTACACAGTCCACCCTGTCTTGACTTCATCTGATTTAGATAGTGTTTTCACTGGAACTGGCTGGCTCAGGAAGATTGCAGGATACTCTGTGAACCTATAAATGGAAAGAAAAAAGTGACTAATACTCTACATGCATTGCTGACATGAGGTGTCAGTATATTTGTGGCATTGCCACGTCTCTGTGCCAAATATAAAATTATTATAGTCTATATGCAACCTTTAAACTATCTTAGCCTGGCTCAGTAAGTCACTTGTGTAAATGTTCCTTGCAAGTTAAGACTTTAGCTTTGGTAGCCCCAATACTCCATAGCCTTGGCAAGGTCCCATGCTTTTTACTGTGGTTTCCTCCTTCTCCTCTAGACTTTGAGATGGAGATAAGATAGGAAAAGGAGAGTGGGATGTCATGAGTACTTATCCAACTTACTGTAAGAGTGTGGTAAAAAATAGAAAAGACTGAATAAGCAAAACAGCACAACAGTGTCTGTATAAGAAATAATTCACCCAATTTGTCCAACTCATAGTTTTCTTAAGTTTACTCAGAGCTGCAAAATTGGCAAACAGCCCTGGAGAAGCCCAGAGGCAGCATGAACTTAACCTAACTATTTGCTGGACTTTGCAGGACCTCAATCTGAGTAGGTGGGATAACCTTATCCAAATTAATGGCTTTAAGAAGTATTACTGCTAAGAGCAAGTCTGATTCTTGCAGCCATGCACTTAGGAAGTCCCTGGGGCTCATGCATGCCTGTAGGCAATGCCTGAAGCTGCCCAGCAGACGCTGCAGTTTGTTAGGAGCACCCTGAGGGGGGCAAGTCCAGATGCTGAAAGAGATGTGAGCACCCAGCTCTGGTCCCTCTAAGGGTCTGGGCCTTGTGCGGAATCTCCTCTCTGGCTTTCTTCTGAGGGAGACACATTTGGAAGTCTGTCTGAGCTCCAGAGCTAAGGGGCAGCTGAGCTTCAAAATGCTTCCTAGACAGTGGGCAGATGTGGAAACCACAGCTACTGATTGAACTCTGCTTTTTGATATTAAGCAGACATATTTGATATGTTTTCTCCAGTAGCTTGATTTTTTTTTATTCTGCCCAGAATTAACTCACTAAAATATGTGTTTGCACCAAATTCTATATCTTTTAATATTGCTTCTTATTGCAATTTCTCTAAAACATTTCCCTAAACCGAGAAAACAAAACAAAACAAAACAAATAAAAAAGTCTCTTAGGAATGACCACCAGCATGGTGATGGTCTGACCTTTCTGCAAACCTCTCAGAGAGACTACACTCCTTGCTGATTCTCTCAGAGATGTTCAAGGGGGACATCTGGCATCAGCAGTGCTGTCTAACCGCTTAGTCAAAATCCCTGATAAAGGTAAGGAATGGAGATAAAACTATTCCATATTAAGGACATAGCATTTTTTTTCTTGTGCATCTAGGGTTACTCAGCAGGATTATAAAATGGGATACATTCAAGATTATACTTAAGCTCTTTTTCAAAATGATATCAGAAAACAACTCTTTGATACAACTAAATGTCTTGAAGGCTGAATAATGCTGAAAGTTGGTAGGATTAGGTTCTCACAAGAGACTGCAGTGCATGTACATGGAAGATCAGTTAAAAAGTGACATGTGAGATTTAATTGACATGTGAAATTTAAGCATATACTCAAGAAAAAATGAAGTCTAATGTTCATAAAGGCTATTTTTAATACAATTGCATTAAACAATGTTGTCATGAAACATTGATGTCAGTCTTAAATTACTTCCTCTGTACAAATGGGTCCTTTTGGAGCAAGCTCACGTATTTTTAACATTGTGCTGGATAGCAAGGGATAGACTGTCCTAAGAAAATTTTAGGTTTCATGGGGTAACAGTAGGCTTGGAAACTGTTTTGTACTTTCCAGTTCTGCTGTAGACTTTATGGATCCTTACCAAGTTTCAATTTCTCACTCTAAAACACAGACTCTAGCACTACTGTAGCCTCTCACAAGGAGGAAATGATAGACTTTTGCATCTTTTGTACCCAGAACAGGAGAATAAGTAAAGGTCATCTGTATCATTACAAATGGTACAGGTCACTGCTGTATAAATCTTCAGGAAAAAGATTCCAAGAGATCAAAAATATCAGCATAATCATAACATGTCAAGCCAAATTTGGATTTTTCATGAGTGAAGCTTTGTGTTTTCTTATCCCTTGACAAGTAGTTATGGCGAAAAAAAATGTGAAAACTATTTCACAAGTACTTTCACAAGTGCTTTCTGTGAAAAGTATTGAAAAAGAAGTCAAACATCTTGATATATTTGAAATGTAAATTATAAATAGGACAGCCTCCAAAAGCTTGGATTTAATTTCTGCCTTCCGCCTTTTAAAAGAACACTCACCTACAAAGCTGACTGGCTTAATATGACCATTTACTGCTTGGATGAGAGGCTTTCAGGAAAAAAAATGATGAACTTTCTTCAGTGTGATTTCTTACACACTGAAAGGCACTGCTGCTCTAAGAGAGCAGGCTGAGAGAAAGAGGAAATTTATTACGGACAACATTTGCCTTTTGGATTGAAGAGGAAATTGCTAAATGCACTGGTACTCTGCATTCAGGTACTTTTCTTATGTGCTTCTGGAAAAGCAGGACTATGCTTTCTCTTTTCACAGCTTCTGCAGCTCAATCCAGCCCCACCACTGTAGGCCAGATGCTGCGCTTGTGGAACCTGTGCATTGGTTGCCCTGTAAATTAACTCCGGGAGGAGAATTGGTGGAATTAGGCACTATGCAACATGAGCAAACAAGACATTTCTAATAGCATGTCAATGACAGTGACATCTGGCAATTTGCTTTTTGGCTGCTCCTAATTAATGGCAAAGGTATTTTTATAACTGACAAAGACTGATGAAAAACAAAAATTTTGGAAGCTCTTTGAATGCCAATAAGTTTGGAAGTGTTTTGTTTCTTTTCCCTCACAATTTTCCTTTAGGCTATAGGAAACTGTGCAACACATCCACTGGGAAAATTATTTTAGTCCATAAATTTTAGTATAAACAAGAAAAATGTTGAGAGTCCTCTCTTTGCCATGCAAGAGAGCAGGTTCAATAACCCTGTTCAGTTGGAAACAGTCTTAAAAAATACTGTTTGCCACATGAACACAAAGTGTTAATAAGCTAAGCCTGGATAAATTTGTAGGAAGGGAAGCAGAGGTGTAGCAAAGCCTCAGATCCTTTCGAAGAGTTTCCCAAAAGAATAACTTAGCCCTGTCAACATTACTCAGCAATGAGGGATATGTCATGTGGAACCATAAGATGATACTCTAATGCCTGACCCAGCTAACAGTGGCCCTAAAGGAGAAGAAAAATAGAAATACATCCACTGAACTAAACAATTTGCATAGAGAAAAATTCTTCCTAAGAAAGAATTAACAACATTTTGAAATGGAGGGAAGTGAACTAAATAATCAAGTATTAGAAAGTCTTTCAAAGAATTAGTACTGTTTGAGTCTACCCAAAAAAGTTGGAGATTTGCGTAGGTATTATTTTGGGAAAACCTTTCATTTTTCAGTTAAACTTCTAGTTTGTTGGTAGAATGGATACAGTCATATGAAAGAGTTGGTATGGTTGTGCAATTTTTTTTCAGTGCCTTAATTATTTATAAAATTTATACTTTTTCATTATTTGCTTTTATTTCTGCAGATATCCTAACAAAATAGGAAAAGAATGTTTTAGAAGGAAAATGGAAATCTTTCAATATACCGTGCAAAATAAATATTTCATAAATTCAAGGCAGAATCTAAATTGATTGATGGGGGTTATATGATCTTTTTATATGTTGTTGATGTGTGAGGACAAGAGAAGCAAATATTCTCCTTAGTCCCTTAACCTCTCAAATAAATCCACATTTGATTCATTAAATGAAAGAATTTCAGGTCCTATCTGTTTCTTAAAGTTCTGGTTCAGCAATCTAGAGAATAATAAACTTGCCCTGAATCCTGTGTGTCTGATGAAACTATTTCACATTTGCTGCTTCTTATATATCTACTGTGAATCTTCCAGAGACTGCATTCAACAAACAATATGGGGAGCAGTATTCCCCAAACTCCAGAAAGACTCCCGAAAGAAGCATTGGCTGACTGTAGAACAGCAAAAGAAACTAGATTCACTGAGGCTTTTATGAATTATTCATTTAACAATAATAATAATAATGAACAACTCGTAGAATTTTTGGTGTAGATGTGTTACCTCTGCCTCATTAAGAATCCATATAGCTGATGTGGAGAATTGCAACATATCATAGGACTAAATGTATCTACAGAATAAAGTTAAATCTCTTTAGTCTAATATAGCAACTGAATAGAGCAACACCCAAGAAAGAATCTTTACTTAAAATAAGCAGAATACAGAGTAATTTTTTTTGATTTTTATGCAGTTCTCCATCTCCAGACTTTTTTTTTTAAAAAAAAGGCACTTGAAAATACATTTTCATTTAAACTTGTGCTATTTTTTCCTTGCTCAATTCTTTTTTTAAAAAAAATTATTTATTTATCTTTTTTAATCTTATGCTTGTAGCAGACTTGGAACAGAAACAAGTCTATAAAATGTGAGACTAGGATTTCTGGTTTTTTATTATTACTCTTGTATTCAACCGTAAAACTGTGATATTTCGCTGTGAATAGATTAAGTACTATACATGTTAACACTATTTTAATCAGTGGAAGATCTGCATTTGTAGTAGATACATGCTATATTTCCTGCATTTGGAAAGACTGGACTTGTAAAACATAAGTGACTATAGTGACTATTGTCTATCAGTCAATAAAGTGTCTTGAGGGAAACTTAGAGGAAACTCTGACCGTGAACCTTTGTGATCAGCAAGTGAAGGCACTGAAGAGACAAGAAAAACAGTGCCATTGACCTGTTCATCCCCGGTCAGCATGGTGGGGTTGAAGCTTTCTGACAACACCCGATGAAAGCTTTCCAGGCAGATGTTTTGGTTGAGTTCACTAACATCTGGTCACTGATGACTTTGAAGTTTACTTGGATAGAGGTCAATCCTATGACATAATATCAGACCTAAAAGAGTCCAGAAGTCTGAGTCAAATAGGCATTTATTAGAAATTTCTTGCTTTGATTGCTCCAGCAATAATTCATCATTTCTAGGAATAAGCCCATGAGATAAGCAATGATATAGTTACATCAAAAGTATTTTGGTATGTATTATTACTGTGTTTATCATTCTTTCAGGACCATGGTTATTGGTTTTCAGATTAAGTCCTTCAGCTGAGGATAATAGGATGCATTTGGAAATGTAATTTGTTGTTGCTTCATTGAGGTCAATGAAGCTATATGAATTAACAGCATTTGCTGAAGACTAGGTAATCTGATGTAAGGATTAGAAGCCCTGAAAAAATGGACTTTCATACTCTGAGTAAAATTTCCACAAGTATGAACATGAGGTTCTGCTGGTAGCATGCCAAAGAATCATCTACTGCTAAAAATTCTGCAAAGTACTGTCAGAAAATCACTGAACATTTGCTGTTAAAAACTTGTCAAAATACATGTGTAAAAAATAGCCTTACTGTGAATAATGAAAAATACAGGTGAGAAATGTGTATAATATGAGTGAATAGGAAGCCAAATGAGCTAGTAATGCTTTAAATGACATTTTTTTGTGTGTATGTGTGTTAGGTAAAGGGCATCTTTCTAATTAAGTCAACTGTTATATGGGGATATATTTTATGTCTGGGTCAAGTTTAGATTTTCAGAAAAGATAATCTTTTTGTTAGTGATTCAGAACATCCTTAAAACAATTGGAGGGAAACTCTATTCCTTCTGTAGGATTTTATAGGACAGATAATAGAAGTATTGCTAGTAGATCCCTTGTGGAGAAGAGAGGGCTTTTCTAATCACCTTCCTGAGCAAAGGAATACTAGAGAAACTGTAAAGTAGCAAATATTTTATCACTAGCTAGTGAATTAATTCATGTTAGAATAACACTGGAAAAAATGAAAGGGGGGGCTAAAAATTGTTTCTTTTATTTTTATTTTTAAATTTGTAAAAAAACACCTAATGGGAGGCACTATGGATGCAGTACAGACAAGCATGATCTGTATAGTCCTAATGCTTCGCACAACATATTTTCTGCTGGAAAGAAAGCTGGCAAGGTAGAAGGAAATGACTCAGGGTGAGTACAAAGAGGCTCCCTGGCCTTGGTGATAAAGTGAAGTAGGGCTACAATGAGCTGTAATTCTATTTTCTTGATTTAAGGGACAAATGTTCATTGACTCTGAAGTTAGTTGACTCGTTTATTTCCACTGTCATGAAAATAAAACTTCTGAAAAACAAGGGCTAGGAAACAGTACAAACCTTGGTAACCTTGTATCAGCCCCTTTCTACAGTAATTGGAAAGAAAGGTTCTCTTAGAAAAGTTTTTATTAATTATTATTTTTTTTTTCTGTTTGGGGTGACATATAAGGAAGTGCTAAAGAGTAACTGATGTTGACCTCAGGGTGAATACTCTGATATATTTTTTGCACCTGACTGACTAAGTCAGTTCTCTTGGTGCTCATGTAGCCTAAAGATCCCCCAAGGATATTTATAATTGCTTTTATGGAATCACAGAAACTAGAGATCATCTAGACTAACCGCCCTGCTCCAGCAGGGACACCTAGAGTGTATTGCACAGGGTGGCATCCAGGCGAATCTGGAAGATTCCAGGGAAGGAGACTCCACAACCTCTCTGAGAAGCCTGTTCCAGGGCTCTGTCACCCACATAGTCAGAAAAGTTCTTCCTTACTTGCAGATGAAACGTCTGGTGTTTCAACTTGTACCTATTACCCCTTGTCCTATCACTGGCCACCACCAGAAGAGTGTGGCCCTGTCCTCCGTATATTCTCCCCTCAGGTATTTCTATATATTGATCAGATCTCCTTGTAGTCTTCTCTAGGCCCAGTTCCCTTAGTCTTTCTTCGTAAGATAGATTCTGCTGTCTGTTAATCATCTTTGTTGCCCTCTGCTGGAGAGGTTCTAGAAGCTCCACATCTCTTTATACTGAGGAGCCCAGAACTACCCACAATACTCCAGGTGCTGCCTCAGTTGAGCTTAGTAGAGAGGCAGAATCCACTGCCTCTACCTGCTGGCAACACTCCTGATCCAGGCCACAAGGGCACGGCTGCCTAATGGTTAACATGTTGTCAACCAGGAGTCTCAAATCCCTCTCCATGAGTTTTCCAGCAGATTGGCCTCTAATGTCTCCTTGTGCTTGGGGTTATTCCTGCTCAGGATCAGAACTCTGCACTTGTCCTTGTTGAACTTCATGTGGTTCCTCTCTACCCAACTGTCCAAATTTTACAGAGCTTGCTTAGTACTTCTAAAGTATTTCTATTTTTTGATTATAAAATTCCATGTAACTCCTCCTTGGAGTAAGACAAGTCAAAACATGGAGGTATGAAAATCTTGTATGTAATTGCTCATGTTTTTTTATATAATTTGCACAAAAATACAATAGATTTTTTTTTTCATCGCTAACGGTTATGCCTTTATCTTCTCTTGAATCTTTTAAATTCACAGAATTCCTTGTTTGAACAAGACACAAAGATTTTGGAATTCAGTAGCAGAAGGAAGATCAGTGATATATCAAACAAACAAACAAACAAATGAACAGAAAACAAAAAAGCCCATAGTCCGTTGGCTCTGTGGTCACTGCCAAGTATTAGTCCACTTCAAATATTTTTGCACTTAGGAAAAAATATTTCTGTAGACAATTTTCAAAATGCAACAGAGACTTCTTGAAGCTGAGTTTTGAGGTGTTTGTGATCTTTCTGGATTTTTTTTTCTGTTTTAGCATATTGGCTATAGATATTGGCATCTCCAATCTGAGTGATATCCTTTGCCACTCTGCCTTTCAGAGAAGATATCATGTCGTCTTCAAGCACTGTCCAGAATCACTCAGGTAACTGAGGAAATAGTCCTTTTTCTGTCTTGCCTATAGTTCTTGTAGTCTTTCTTCACTTTTTGCTACTCATGGTTTAAGGCCCTCTACAAACATTAAGCAATCAGTAGCAAGTGACCTGAGACAGTGAAGTTATATGGACAAGTATGCGAACAAAGAATTTTTGCAAAAGCCATTCTATATTTTTGGAGTGGTCTTATGCCTTAATAACACTACACAAAATACCTATTCAATGTTCAAAAATATTGCAATAAACATGAAGGATACATGAGCTAAATCAAGTCAAGCTGTAAACTTCCAAGGTGGTAAAGGAATGTATTTCTGATCTAAACAGTGTTTATTTCAAAATGATTACAGGAAATATTTAGGCTTTTCCTCCTTGCTGAGATTTCTTTTAGCATTTTTTTCTGTTTATTTTTTTCTCTCTCATTTTCTGATGCTTTTCTTGTTTAACATTCTTCGTATCATTGAAAAGTAGAAAAATGGAATGGGTTTATCATATTACTGATATTTACCAGCAGAAACTGCTAAAGTAAGAAAACACTCCATGTGCTATTTCCTTCCAAGGATTGATGACCAAATTTTAAAAACTACTAGAGGTGCTTAACTAACTTTTAATCCTTGAGTGACTACCTCCTGTGTGACATTATAAGGAGTGAACTAAGTCTAAGCATAAGAGTATCTTCCCCATGGTCTTTTCCTAGTTGTTTCTGAACACTCAATGAATGCCAGAAAGAGCTTGTATGAATATTGACAAAGTATTTTCCCTTACTTTGTAGAGGAAACAGTGAAAATTAGGTTGTTTAAGGCACATAGGACTATTTAATAATAATTAGAGGAATGATATCTGAGGTGGAGCATGTGTACAGTGTTTTAACTGACAACAGAAAAGCTATAAATGCTAATGGGAATAAATGTCTGATGGGAGGGCATCAGGAAGATGGGGCCAGACTTTACTCAGAGGTGCCCAGTGGCAGGATGAGAAGTAGTCCACAAACCAAAACATAGGAAATTCCACATGAACAAGAACACCATGAAGATACTACTTTGCTCTGAAGTAGACTGAACACTCGCACCTCCTTCCTTCCTTCCTTCCTTCCTTCCTTCCTTCCTTCCTTCCTTCCTTCCTTCCTTCCTTCCTTCCTTCCTTCC